>OW285239.1:87854378-88155949 GCA_935421215.2 Melolontha melolontha | reverse complement strand
GGCTTTTCTTTAATGCTTTTGAGCAAGTCGTTTTGCATAATCCTACAAACAACAAAAAAACAATTTGAACTAGCACAGTTCTGGAATTATTTATTAGCGTATCTATTTGCGCTGATAGCTTTCGCGGTGACTTCATTTGGCTCTCGTCCATGACATTCAGCAGTCATCGACAACTAGTTGAGCAGGAAACGAAAATCTGTCTCACTGGTTTCCCTTACAAATTGAGTTTTTTTTCATAGCGATCCAACACTCTTCGCTTATGTTGACTTTAAACATTATAAGTAGAGCAGACCAATTTCCGTGGGCGCCATGAGCGCCGGTATGGGAATGTAATTCGTAATATATTAGAATATGCGATAGAATAGGGACGCAACATGAGCTTGTTACCGATATAAGTATAGAAGTAGAGACATTTATTCTATCAGAAATAATTAAATATACATTTGGTTTCCTCCTATTTAAGTAATATGCATAAACACACGAAAAATGCTTCCGTGTTCTTTACAATGTGTTTTTGACCAACACATTAAATATGTATTGCACACTAAACATTTAATTTTTGAGCCATCGTATATTAAGTCCGGGAAATCCATAATAAACTTATTCACTTCGTCTGACAACGGTCTTTTTCTCTATTTATGTGTCGACGACATTTTATTACGCATGCTTACACTTACACTTGCAGTCTAAGCAAGTACCAAACACATACTGAATGCTTTTTATTAGTTCTGATGCAATACAGTCATCCTCACATCGGCGCACATGGCGCGCACGGAAATTGGTCTGCGCTAATTATAAGTTATATTTTTCACCGTAAATGCTTAATTAAAATGCTTAAAACGTGATTCTATAGAATATGCCATGCTTCCGTCAGGATTCTGCGTGAGACTCCCATTATGATGAAGACGTCTTGCTCAGACGTAAACACCATTACAAAATCGTTAGTAAAATCTGAAATATATTTTTAAAAATAACCTGGAATTTAATATCCAATGTTACTTACGCAAATTCGAAAAAATTATTTTAGGTGTTATGAAAATAACTAATGAATATAATTCTCTATGTGCTAAATACAAAGTGAAGAAATTTTCAATATTTCATAAACGTCAGCTTCAATATTAAACTCACACCCGATATTAGAAACATTATTAATATGGCCATTGAATATGTATACAATATTAGTTGTGTGTAGTGACAAAGAAAAACAAGGGTGAAAGATATATATATATATATATATATATATATATATATATATATATATATATATATATATATATATATATATATATATATATATATATATATATATATATATATATATATATATATATATATATATATATATATATATATAGAGAGAGAATTTCACGTAACTTGCAATATATGAATGTATTAACCATAGATATGAAAATACTATGCACTTGCACTGTCCCACATAAAATGCAATATGTAATAGTTATGATTGATATGATATCTTTCATGGTTGATTTGTCAAATTATTGACATTAAAGCCTATTTAATTCAATGTAGTGTTTTAGGATTAAAACTACATTTCCGTGAAACACGTCAGCCGTTCTTTGCAAACTGAATCCCGAAAGATACCACGTCACTAACTGAGTTCTCTCTTCGTTTGTGTATATCATTTAAGATTGATACTAAGCTAATATCGAAATAGAAATACTGCTACTTTTGACTTAACTAATGTCAAATTATATTGATATGTTGCATTTTACGTGGGACAGTGTAAGAATGTATTACCTAGTTTCTATGGAAATAAAAAACCTATACATGTTTGTATATTGCATCTTAAGTGAAATTCATTGTATATGGCATAGTGTATATAGTGATATAGTGTACGCATAGTAACAGGTCCATCTTCTTCTCCAAACTATTGGTCAGCGATTTGACGCGTAGTAGAAAAACGGTCTCGTAGAGCTAGTTGTCTGAAGCGCCTCGGTTGACCAGTTGGCCTTGTTCGTATTCCTCTACCTTCTTCTGCTCACACACGACACACACGCATTACCGTCATTGCAGTGTAATTAACACGGCGGCCAATTTCGCGATACGACAAACCAACATCTCGATAAGCAACAATTCTGCCCATTCTGCCATATATAGTAAATTCAATTTGTTGGCGATTTAAGGTCTGGTTTTACTTCAAAATGTATATATTCAAAATAATCCTACATGTTTCGGCAAATGATGCTTTTTTCAAAGAATAACATAACATACAAAGGTTACGAATTAATTATCTTTATATATATATACATACAAAAAATCGCGGTTCAATGTTCATGTAGTAACGAGAAAATGATTTTTCTTTATTCGAGTCCGGCCCTGTCGCAATTAAAAATTCGGATGGCAATATGGGCTTCCACCTCTAATTCATCAGCAATTCTCTTTACCGACGAATTATATTGTTGTATCAGTATTTGTAGGTACCACCACAAATTTAAAGAAAAAAAAATATGTATATAGTTCTATACAAATAATTATGAACCGGATATCTACCCCAATGGACACGCCATGGACACGATGGTGAAGTTTTTTGTTTATAACGATTCTAGTTTTATTATAAACATAATAATTTAATTTTAGAAGAAGTTTAACGTTCATACTATTTAATTTTAATAACATTAATTAGAACGAGGCATAAGTTTGTTGACATATTCGAAGTAAAGGCTATTATTGATATCCACAAAAAAACATCGCCATATACGAATAGGAACTTATTGTTAAAAACATCGTCCGGAATTTTGTTGATTTTTTTTTGCAGGTCAATGAACTTGAATTACAGATGTATTTTGCTAAATATAGAATAAACAAAGATATGGACCGACTTTAATTACATTTTAGCACTAAAAATTTGGAAATTTTTGATAAATTGCAAATACATTTCCTTTTTGATTCCAAGTTAGACTTTTATACGTATTATTCATATTGTTACGCTTAGCGTATAGAAGTTTTAATTGATTTATTTAAATACACATATTCGTCTTTAAATATCTCGATTAAATTTTATATTAAACTTAAGATATTTTTTACATTTGTACAAACTGTACATATTCGTGTACAAAGAGAAAGCATTTATTTTGTCATAGCCTTGACCGCCGACGATCCTTATTACCTGGACCGTCAACCGATAACCGTAATGTAGAATTTCTTCTAGATAAATTCCATATTTTAAAAAAATTGTTTTAATATAATATTATTTACATCTTCTTTTATATGTCATGTTTGATATCGTTAGGAAGCTCATGTCACAAGGGTTATTTTAATAATAATTATGCCATTGACAGACCACCCCTTCAGGTCGCGCTTTTTATTAATTATTATTCGAGTTATCGATCCCTCCCTCTACTTAGGTCATAAACAGCCCTCTTCAAAACTTTACTTTTCATTCGATACGAACAACGATCAGGGCCTTTTCGCTAGTACCTCTGAAGGTTACACACACACCTCGTGTACTGTCCAAGTCACGATATCACGCCGTCCAGGTGTTCTTCAACTTCTAAGGTAAACTGCATTGTTCTATGCATATTATTCTTTTAAGTGAATCCATATTAATTTAACTCATTTCTTATTCCTCCGGTAAAACATCGCTCTACATATACTTTCCGAGTATATCTTCAGACCACGTGGCCGCCCATCGCCGCAAATCAAAGGTAGCTCTGTATTCTTCGATACAGAGGTTATTTTATATGCATTAATTAACCCATAATTTACTGCTCAATTTAACGTTCGTTTCAGAGTATATTTTTGTGTTAATTTTTAATCTACTTATTCACCGCTCCGCGTGTATATAGTACTTTGTTTTATTACTGTTTCACCTTTCTATTCCAGATATTTTATATTAATTTCTCGATTACTAATTTATCGCCCCTTGTGTATATATTACTGATTTAATTACTTTTAAATACATCAATTTCTTTTATTTAAATATACCAATTTAAAGACGCCGCTGTGTTTTATTTTATTTATTATGTTTTTGTGTTTTAATTTTTAATTAAGCATTACCAAACACGTCCTGGACCTTTTGAAGGAACTTCATCAGCACCATCTAATTAATGTAATTATCTTAGAATAATTTTATTATTATTATCCCGAGCCAACCCCCAGTTAGTAATAATATCGTATAGCTTTGTCGTTATTCTGCGGTAACCCTGTACAAAAACACAACGTATGAGAAATGGAAAGATGTAATTACATAGAATATAAATTCAAAATATTATGAAAAAACCTCAATGGAATTTACAAGCAAACATAGCGCAGAAATGTTTATGTTTATAAAAATTCCAAGAATAGTGTTGTTTAAACGGTTGTCGATGTTATAAAGCCTCGACAATGGGGCAGCTTTATTTATTAAGGGTTAAATAACCTCAGTACCATTATCTACGAATATATCAGTTGCAAATTCTTTCTTTATGTTTAATGTAACAACTGTTGGTTGCTGCTGAAAAGAAGCAATTTGTAAATAAGTGGAAGAGGTGCAAAACTCAGATGAAATATTCGAAGTATCTGCCCTCAGCGTGGAGACACACGTGTATAATTGTCACAATCACGCTGAAAGGGTGAATCATGTCTAAAACGTTGTGCATGAACGCTTTTTTTTGTTACGAGTAGTAAAAGATGTATAAAATATTAATTTTGCTTCATAATGTATAAAAAATATGGCTGTAGAATTTACACGTGTGTGTGTACCTGATTTTATTTATGTAGGTTATGCCATAAACAGTTTTTTCTGACACACACCTCAAGTATATTATATACATTATTAAACTCTTAATCTTCTGGCATTTACTTATCTAAATGATGAAAATACACATACAAGTATATACCGACATTTCTGTCCAAAAGTATCAGATGGTAAGCTAGCTATTTTAATACGTAATTTCATACTGAATCGAAACTGATATGATTACGGTTAGTAGTGGTTCGTAATTTAAGTTTTCCAGAATATTGACTGATATGTTATGTGCATATATTATTATTAAAATATGCTATTTAAATATGATAATAATTATTTCTGATACAATTCATCGGTTTTTTTAATGGTTATGTACTCTATTTTCTACATACAACCAATTTTGTTTACTCATGAATGGAAGACGACTGTAACGTATTGCCAACCGCCGTTCTGTAATTTGCGTGGGACGATTGCTGGGAAAATTAAACGATTGTTGGTTGTTAAATGAATGGTCTTGGGATTAATAATAGTGATGTTAGGGTTGGCTCTAACTTGTATTGTATACTGTAATAGAAACTTGTAATTTAAAAGCTTAGTTGACATGAAAATATAAATTGAATAATTAAGGAATTTTTTAATTGTTCTAATAGTATCTTTAAAATTTATAAGACAAATATTGAAAAACTAAGAAACTTACATGTAAATAAATAAGCAATTTACTATGAAAATAAATACATTTGTACATATGAAATACGTAAAATTAAATAAACAAATGAAATTTAAAATAATTATTAAATTGTAATAATATAAGAACTTTAGTACAGAAGGTCATTAACTGACTAGCAATTTGCTGAAATTAAGTAATACTTAACATTACCCTTCAATAAATAAATACTATTAGATCCTTTAAATGACTACGTAGCCTATTATACGAGTACGTACAGTTTGCTTTTTCTCATGTAAAAGCTTCCCCTTTGATAAATTATTTTCTCATGAGATGGTGCTGGGAGATAATTATTTATTTTTGTATATATTCATGTTCTATATACGTTATTACAAGTGAAATCTCAACTAACATTTAAATTTCGACGATTTAGTAATCAATAATTATCCTTTTTTTTTGTTTTTTTCGAATGAATATTATCTTTAAAATAAGAATTAGAAATTAAAGAAGATACAAAACATTTACCAAAACAGCCAAAAGAAAAACATAAATAATGCCGAATCCAAAAAATCCAACCCAACAAAATCTTGATGAGTTCTTCCTTTATTCAGCTTTTATTTGTTGTGTTTAAAGGTAATTCAAACTGTCAGTATTTAGACTTATTGATTGATAAAATACAAGCAGAAAATGTACCCCGAGCAATAGTTTTGAACCAAGAAAGACGCAGTATTCGATACATCACTACTGTCTTGAATATTCCCCCAAGACGTAATACACCGACATCGTCGAACTGGGGAATACACAAGAGGGCCAGGATCAGGCTGATCTCGCGCCAGAAATCGGCGAGAAGACATTTTTATGGTGTTATTTACACTATGCAATCGTGGTTTACCATCAACAATTGTGTCTCGCCAAGTCGGAGACATTTACAGTACTGTAGTTTCAGCACGAACCGTTTGCCGAAGATTGAAGGAATACGGATTGATGTCAAGAAAACCTGCTGCTTGTTCAGTTTTGCACTTAGCTCATCGTGTTCAGCGACTACGATTTGCCCGTGAACATAGACATTGGATAATGGATTAATGGCTCCGTATTGTTCACGTAGGAGTTTCGTTTCTCAGATGGACGAGAACGTGTGTGGAGAAAGCCTGGTAAACGATTTTCAGCGTGTTTTATACCTCCAGGAATGGCGTTTGGGGAGGCATTATAATGGTTTGTGCTGACACTGTACGCGAAAGTGAGCTTGTTCTCATTGAAAATGGTACCATGACACCCGTTAGGTACATCAACAAGTGTTTAGCTGATTCACTCATATCATTTTCTCCAGTCGTAGGTGATAACTTTACTCAAATGCACGATAACGCGCGACCTCACACCGCAGGTGGTTGAGTAAAATTTGGAGGTGGTTAACTTTCGTCGTTTGCAATGGCCAGCTCGAAGCTCGGACTTGAATCTTATTGATAGTCTCACTGTTAAGAATGATAAGCGATATCACTACTTTAATTTGTAAAACCAACTTCATCGATTTTATGGGTTATTTAAATTAATTTCTTTTAATCAAACTTTAATTCGAGAGTTCGAGAGGTAAAGTAATTCAGCAGGTTGATTATGAAGGGCAATCTTGCTTAATTGTGCCTGTTGCGCATTATAGTACAGGTGTGCAAATAAAGGTAAGGTAAGGTAAAAAAGGTAAGTACGGTATGCGCCAAAATATACAGTACTGGATTATTTCCCGTTCTTGTGCGCATGTTTGCGACTGTTTGAAGACGTAGGTGGATTTCCCTGGCGAATTCAAGTTGAGCAACGACTTACAAACTAAGATATGCACGCCAGGGTTGTGCATTGTGAACGGATTTTGGCTGTGGTGTACGAGGATACAAATTTTCGGCGTAATGTGTTGGTGTCCGACGGAAGTAACATTCACTTAGAGAATTACATGAAAAAGCAAACAACTCTCTTGCTTGGATTTGAAAGGCCAGACGTTATCGTATAGAAACCGCTACCTAGTGAGAGAGTGACGATATAGTGTGCACTGTTGCACACGGTGCGTTTAATCTGTATTTCATTAAGGATGATGATGGCACATCTCTTACTGATACCCAGTAACTTTATAGAAACATGGTGCTCAGGTCATTTTTTCGGGATATTAGAAAGTTTTGTAGTGGCAAGAACCTCCAGATGGAAAGGTCGGGATTTCAACAGGACGGGGTGACTAGACATACCGCTTATCAGTCGATAGTAGTGCTGCACCAAACTTGTAAAAGACAAATCATATCCCGCGGGACTAATTTAAACTACTCATTCCCTGATCTTACACCACCGGACATTTACCTATGGGGAATGTTAAAGGAAAACGTGTTCAGCGGTACAGATCCACCAAGAACTGTCAACGCATTACGTGAGAAGATAGTCTGTTTTTTTAATCATGTGCAGCAACCTGTGTTCTCGAATATATTTGAAAATATGCCTAACCGTTATGAACAGTGTTTACAGCGCAATGGCGCATATTTTGAACATTTATACTACAGAAATAAAACTGTGTAAGAGCAATAGATAATGTATGTACTGCTCCAGTACTGTATATTTTGGCGCGTACAATACAATTAATCTAATTTTATCTACAAATTAAGTCAATAATGCATAAATATCATAAGTTGTAAAGCGTCTAATGATTTGATTTCAAACTAAAATTTATAATTTCTTTATTATTTACATGTACACGGATTTCAAAAGAAGTAACAAAAAGTAAAAAAAAAAAATCGAGTATTAAAACTTGCATACTTTGAACAAAATAAAACTAACAGCAAAAAATAAACGCACGTGTGCTAGATATTGCTTTCAACTAAGAAGCAATTTATATATTCCCTATTTTTATCTCTGACACATATAAATTAGAAATAAATTAATATTAGATTGAATAAAGATAATTAATATTGAATCATAAATGAAATTATTGAATGCTGTAGTCAATAGAATTTTGATCAAGTTTCCTTCGATGACCGCTGGAGAATAAATGCTTTCAAGCTTGGCACAAGAAAACGGCCGAGATTATTTCTCTCTCTACATTTATCCTTCGCTCGTCATTTACGTAGATAATTTTTCCTACTCTTATTTATTCGTGTTTTGAAATAATGTATATTCTATTTGTCTTAACTATAAATTATAATCGGATTTACCTTTAATAAATATGTTCGGCTTTGATAAATTAAAATTTAGTGTTGAAAATAATCACGAGATAATCGGGACGTGATTTCTTTGAAAGATATCTTTTTCCTTCTGTGATCAGCGGGGAAGTTTTAAAGAAAATTACTGTCTATTTTAGAATAGGGTAATTTTCTATAAAAAATAACTTTACGAAAACTTATTGTGATGACAAGACAGCATAAATCGATTGTTAACGGAGCCGTCGGGTAATTAGTAGTGATGTTTGCTACGTGTAACTGAAATTTTAGATTTGACGAGGCTTCCTCGCTCACGTAAATGGTTTGGTATCAGGAAACCGGGCGGCCATTCAATGCCGGGATTATGCGAGTTAGCATTACCTCAGCCCGGTGGACGAAACGGTGCTGGTGACGGTTCTGTTTTTGGCGGCTGGTACGATCGGTACACTGATGGGTATGGACAGAGCGATTAAAGCAGCGATGCACATACCGCTGCCCGCGGGCCGCATGCGGCCCACTGTCGATATTTATGCGGCCCGCCAACGAATTTTAAAAATTGTTCGAAAAACTACAAAAGTAGGTAAAAATTAATTCAAATCAATATTTCTTAACTTTTTATTTTATTCTAACTTTTGTAATTGTTAGTAAGATATGTATATTTAAGTACCCACTACTTTCTTGTTAAGGTTTACTACGTAGGACAGGTATGCTCCTCGTCGCTCCAAGCATATTGTTACGAGACTAGAAATATGTCGAACCAACTAGATTACTCGAGGATTCGCGAAACACGTCGGTATTATTATAAAGATGCAAAGAGGTTTGATAAAATTCAACTAAATCGGATGACTGTTCAAAGAAGACTTACCACATTAGCAGCTAATATAGAAGAGTAATTAGCTACGTAATCGAAAAGTTTTGAGTATTTTTCTATAGCACTCGACGAATCTACAGATATTAGTTCCACTGCTCAACTCTTAATATTTTTACGAGTTATTACGAAAAATTTTGAAGTGAGTGAAGAACTGATTGGTATGAGTTCTTTGACAAGTCAAACCAAGAGGAGTGACATGCTCAAACCTCTTCTGGAAAAATGTTCTATAATGGATTTGTATTTAACGAAATTATCTGGAATTACGACTGACGGAGCACCTTCAATGGTTGGAAGTAAATCTGGGATAATAACTTTGTTAAAAGTGTATTTACAAACTAAAAACATAGATACCAAGAAATTAATGCAGTTTCATTGCATTATACATCAAGAGGCCCTCTGCTCAAAATTATTGGGATTTGAAAATGTGATGAAAGTTGTAGTACCTACTGTAAACTTTATAAAATCACGAGGTCTCAATCACCGACAATTTACACAATTTCTCGAGGATATTGGAAGCGAATATTGTGATCTCCCGTTTTACACTGAAGTAAGGTGGCTAAGTCGTGGGTTGTCACTAGAGCGGTTTCTTAACTTGATTGAAAAAATCAAAATATTGCTGGCGGAAAAGAAAAAGGACGTCTCCGAACTCGACAACACTGATTGGCTGTGTGACTTAGCGTTTCTTGTAGTCATCACAAATTCACTTGAATGTCTTAAATACGCGACTCCAAGGCAAAGCTCAATTGATTTCGCAGTTATAGTCTCATTTTTCTTCCTTTAAATGCAAATTGAGTCTTTTCAGGACACAAATCAATTCAGCCAATTACAGCCATTTTCCGAACTACAAACAAATTATGAAGAAATTCAATAAAACTGATGTCAATTTCGCTTATGTTGAAAAAATTATTTAATACAAACTTTTCATGATCCTTTCTAGACTTCAAAAAAGTTAAACCTCGATTAGACATTTTCAGCAATCCTTTCAACATTTCACACGAAAATGCACCGGACTCAATACAGCTGGAATTGATAGACATGCAAAATGATGATAATTTACGAAACAAGTTTAATGAAGGTAATCTACTCAACTTCTACCGTTGACAAAACCGATAAAGAGTTGCGAATAAATGCATTGAAATGCGCAAGCTTATTTGGATCGACGTATATTTGTGAGCAAACGTTTTCAGTGATGAAACTTAACAAAACAAAAAATCTAAACCGTCTGGCAAATGAAAATCTGGAAGCAATTTTACGTGTGGCGACAAGTAATGTGTAGCCAAACATAAACAAAATTGTTAGGTCAATGCAATGTCATGCATCAAAATAATAATACATGAAGTATTACATTGTAATGATTAGATTACACACGATTACATAATTACAACAAACATTTTTGAATGTTCTTTTATTTTTATCATTTGTAGTAATTCATACTATTTAAAAATAAAAATATTAGTATTAATAAGTATTCTTTGTAGTGGCCCGTGTTTGGCTTATAATTATCCCGAGTGTCTCCTGTTCTTTGTAAGTCTGTGCATCCCTGGATTGAAGCCAGCGAAATTGCTGAACAATAACCTTCAAGACTGGATCGAAGTTGTGTAGGAATATAAAACATTTACAAAATATATATTTAATGCCGGCCAAAAGTTTGTAATTGTATCCGTGGGGAACGGAATTCAACTTAGTGGGCCGCGCACTTATGCTAGAACAATTTGAACTTAATGACGAGGTCCCTAACAACTTGATATATAACAAAAATAAAGTAGGTCCAAGGATAGAGTCCTGTGGTAGACCTGCACCGTTGTTTACTAATGATGACCTGGTCATTAATTTCAACCACTGTCTGTGATCAGATAGACATGGCCGGCTCTTTTATAACACTACTAATGCCGTAGAAATCTAATGTATGTAACGAAATTCATATGCTTCCCTAAGTAATTGTCTATTTCTCCAAATTTATTCTTTTAGAAGGATAAATTGTGTTGTTCACATAATTTGTTTTATTAATATTTTTTGCTATTTGTCCCAGTCGGAGTTGCTATATTCCAAAGTACTTTTGTGAGTAATATATTAAAGTATTATAACGTGGTCTTCCTGTGCGAATTTTGGGTCAGGCGTCTGGGATTTATTATTTCGATACATCGTAGTTAGAAAGTGCAAAATATTTTTATTATCGGCCTTTCCTGTCATATACTTCAACTCTTATTTAAATTCTACTCGTATTAACTAAAATAAATAGGTAGGTATATTACTTAACTCATAAAATATGAATGTCACTTTATCGACCTTTATTATTTTCGTATTGATCCGATAAGGAAGCGGTCTGTGAAATGCAGTTTATTTGAGATTTGAATCCCGATTGGCAGTATCGTGCACGTATATCAATTTATTAACAACAATTAATCTAGTAGTCTACTTTGTCGTTCTCGATCCGGGTTCCATCGGTTTAGCAAGAATGTGATTTTACCCCTATTTTTTCGAAGGAACTTAATGTCTCGTTCTTTAATGGGTTTTGTCTTTTTTTGTGAGAGGTATTTTTGTGATGATGCTCCAGGTCCAATGAAGAATCAAATAAACGTGCTTATAAGGTATTTATTAATAAATGCTTTTTGCCTTTTTTTTACAAATCCAAACGCAATCATTTCAAAATGTACATTCGCATAGTAGAAAATGAAAGCAGACCTACGTAAATTTATATAAAAGAGAAATATACTATTTTAAATAAACATGAAAGGAGTGTGCGTTGATCAGCTGATGCAATTTGATCTAAAACTATGGTGTTGCATTTTTAATATTAACTAAAAGAGCACATTTGAATAAATTACAATCTTTGTATCAGCTGGTGCACACGATGTGAAAGTGTAAAAATAGTCTTCGTGTGGAACAGCTGATCCTAATTATCAAAAACAATTCGAATATTTACGTGCTTAAATTGAAATGTACTAAACGGAAAATATAATCTAGCAAATAAAATGAATTTTACTCTTAATACAAACAAAAATTTGTATAATTCAGTAATGGAACTAATATTAACTATATTCAAGTAAAATCCGTGTTTTGAGAATTAATTAATATTATAAAGTAAATTAAATTTACAAAAAAGCATTTGTTATAAATGAAACAGACATGCAAATACACATCTGTAACCGTACACATGGACAATACACCTCGTATTTTCCACCATTTACTTCTGCTTAAGACACGTGTTTCTGCCAACTACTATTAGGCGTCATCAGTTAAGCTAGTGAAGTAAATAAAGCTTAAATCGCCTGATGGAAAATACGAGGTGTATTGTCCATGTGTACAGTTACAGATGTAAATTAAATTAACAATAATAATAAAGTATTTAAATGGAGCGCTGGCGCAGGCGATGGCGTCATGAAGATGGCCGAAAACAGATCGAAACCGGTAGTCGTATTGCACTAGTTTTATGGGAGCTTCTATTTATTGTATATGCCCTTAGTCAGCGGAGACAGCGTGGGTGACTAAATAAAGGATGTGAAGTAGCGCCACTCAGTTTTACTTACCCAAGCTCAAATCTGAAAACGGAGGAAAGGGATCGCGCGTTCGTAGGTGCATGCGCATACAGACTACTAAAAACAAAAGCAGAATCCAGAACGGCGAAATGCTCCACAGGATACCTGCAATCTGGAAAGAAAAGTTCAAAACAACGAACTTGCTAAAGAAAACAAAGGTAAAGAAAAGGCTAGAAAACAGTTAACTCGTATATTAACAAAATAAACAAGTGACAACGTTAAATGAAAATGGTATTCAGTAACAACCATAAAACAAATAAATATCTTGTTAAAAAATATGATCACTCTGTATATACAAATTTTGAAACTTAGATGTTACAAAAGAGTGATTTTGTAAGAAAAACGAAACATAATAGCCACAGGAAATAGTAAGCTAAGGTATTAACTAAATAATTACGCAATAAAAAAAAGAAATTCCGAAAATAGCATTGATTTACATATTTAAATAAACAAAAGCCTTTTCTATGGATCCGCAGAACTATATTTCTAAGATACTATAGACTTTATCGTGAGTGAGCATGTACCAGAACGTAAAGTTTTTTATACCAGTCTCGCAAAGCCGAGTGCAAATGTTCACACAGACAACAGGTGCGCGAGAAGAAAAAGTTAAGTTTTTATTATGACAACGACCAATGCAATAAGAAATTTTACATTAAAATTTATGTACTAAAATGAATAGAATTTTAGAATAAATTTAAATATAGTAAAAATAATAATATTACGTAAAAATTAAAATCATTAACTACCAATGCTAGTTATAAATAGATTTCAAATATCTTACAAACATATATTACGTTGCACAATTCCTCCAAATATAAATAAATACTTAATTCGAAGCGCTGATTAAATTTAGATTAAATAGGTAACTTATAATTAAATTAACAGATAGGTAATCATGAGTGTTGGGAAGTTTCCATACATATTGCTATGAATTGTGATTTTATATACTGCTTATACACAATTCACAACCAATGTGTCCAGCTTCGATATTCAGTCGTTTTAATTTCCAGGATGAGACTGCTTTTCGCTCAGGGTTCTAATCGGAAAAGTGGAAAACACAATTTAATTAGTAAATAGTTGAGCGCCACTCAAAATTTATTTGTGAAAAGTTATGAAAATGTTTTAAAGTTACTTGTAAACTTCTTGAAGTAAGGTTAATTTCAATGACACACACAGTATAAAATAAATGAAACTTTAATACAAGAAAAAAAAATAAAAAAATATCTTTATGAAGTAAAGATCAATATTGCGTCATTAAACAATATTATTAAGGTAAAATTATTATACAAAAATGACCGTTACGTATAATTGTGCATTCTATAGAACAGGACAGTGTTTTATATTCATATAAATATGAAACACTTTCCTGTTCTATAGAATGCACAATACACGACTGTAAATTGGAACTAAAATAAACAAAATATAATACAAATATGTAGTATTAAGTAATATAATAACATTATATTAGTTAATAACATAATAACAGCACTGTTCGTGATAGTATATCTCTAGATATTAATAATGTTTCGCATGCGGGAACCAATTCGTTAGTCACGCCTCTGCTTTCGCTCCGAATTCGTTCACTCTAATAATAATTATAATAATTAGTAATATAATTTAACTCACATTAATGAAAAAATAGTTTTTTCACGAGACACCTGAGTTAGAAAAACGTATAAAATTCACTACGAGATCAACAAACTCGTATAAATATAACGGTACTGAAATCAAGCACAACAACAAATTAATAAAAATTACGAAGCTACTAAACTAAGATAAAAAAAAATATCTTATAAAACACGTCTTCTCTACTCAGATAACATTTAGTGTCTGATCTAGGATACAGCAAACCCGGCGTGCTACAACTACACTAGTCAAAAATAAATATTCAAAATAAAAATTACATTCATAAATAATAAAACTTTTCAAAATATTTGCGGGGAAAAGTCCACAGCAATATGTTGTGTTATTATTATTATATATTTCATGTTTGTTATGTACGTTTCGATGAGCGCATTAGTTCAATAAAATGACAAGCTCTGCACCCACTACTTCAGTAAAAGATGGCTTAGGAATTTCACAATAGTATATTAAAAAACAAGTTTCATAAGGCACCATTTTGCCGCGCGAGATCGGTTTAGAAAACGAGCCGCGATAGCGGCGAGTTTTCTAAAGAGCGAGTGCGGCAAAAAGCCTTATATATTTTATATATAAATATATTTTAGACGTACAATAAAAGAACGTAATTGCCGATATTGATCATATTCAATTAACGGAAAGATTAAGTAAATGTTACCCATTAATGGAGGAGTTTGACGAGATTCAGGGTGTTATTGAGGGTCAAGCGGAAAATATTGAAGCAGAATTACAAGAGTGAAGATATCTATTATTTCCAAATTTCTTTGGCTAAGAAAATCTGTAATGATTATGAAACTAAAGTCAAAATAGTTAAAAATTCGTCGAATCAAGGGCTAAGCGATACAATTATTCAGCAAGCGAATATTAAATTGCCCACGATTCAACTACCTAAGTTCTCGGGGGAATATGGGAATTGGCTTGAATTTCGTGACACGTATGAATCGCTGATTCATACCAATGATGGTATAAATGAAATACAAAAATTACATTATCTCCGGGCCTCTCTAGAACGAAATGCAGCTCAGGTGATGAAATCATTAGAGTTTACTGCTAGAAATTACGCAGTGGCGTGGGAGTAACTATTCGATAGGTACAATAATAATAGATTATTAGTTCAAAACTACGTCAAAGCACTATTTAACATCGAGTCAATTGCAAAGGAGTCAGCAGAGAGTTTAAGAAAAATCATAGATTGCGTTGCAAAGAACTTACGAGCGTTAGAACAATTGGATCAACCGACTTCGAATTGGGATACATTGGTAGTATATTTGGTAGCGTCTAAACTAGATTCAGTAACAATTCGAGAGTGGGAAAATTATAAATCGGATAAGGAAGTACCATCGTTTAATGATTCAAAAATCTTTTTAAAGGCTAGAGCGGATTTGTTAGAGACTTTACAAGCAAATCAGGCTGACAAAAGGCAGCATCGCAATGCAGGGTTTTTGGCAACAAACGACGCAAACATTAAATGTAAATTTTGCAACAAGAACCACTACATACAAAATTGCTCGGAATTCTTGAGATTAGAAACGAATGATAAGGCTGAAAATGTGCGGAGGTTGGAACTGTGTATAAACTGTTTGCGGCCAGGACATATCAGTAAAGTATGCCGAAAGAGTACGTGGAAAAGGTGCAATGCCAAACACCATGGACTATTTCACTTCGAGAAGCGACGCTCGGACTCCCAAGCAGAGCCCAGCACAACATCGCTTTCATCGAGTACGACAGATTACGTTTGATTGTCTACGGTGTATGTGCAAATAAGCGATGTACAGGCTGGTTCTCATACCATAAGAGCACTATTAGATTCGGGCTCTCAATCGAGCTACATTACAACTGCTTTGTGCAAGCGACTGAATTTAAGTGTTGCAAGAGCAAATATTAAGGTTCTGGAATTAAATCAAACAACGTCTGAAATAGAAGCAGAGTGTAAGATGACAATACAGTCAATACACAACAATTTCTCGGCAGATATAAAATGCTATGTACTCCCTCATATTATTGGGAAGTTACAAACAGTTGAATTAGAGGTTTCGACTCTCAAAATTCCTAAAAATATTAAGCTAGATGATGCTTCATTTTTCAAACCTAGCAAGATAGAAATGCTGATTGGAGCAGATTTATTCTGGGGTGTCCTGAGCATAAGTCAAATTTCATTTGGTGCTAATAAGCCTATCTTGCAGAAAACACGCTTCGGCTGGATAGTTGCAGGTCCTATGAGCTGGATGCAGAACCCAAGAACCGCATGCAATTTTAGTAGAAATTCTGAGTTGCAGGAGCAATTGTCACGCTTTTGGGAGATCGAGGATTGTTCCTCAAAGAAGTTGTGGAACAAGGAAGAGACTCAGTGTGAAACGAATTTTAAAGAACACGTCAGACGCGCTGATGATGGTGTATTCATTGTAACGATACCATTAAAGGAGCCAGTTACAAGGCTTGGAGAATCATACGAGTATACATATAAAAGATTTCTTTCATTAGAGCGAAAGTTGCAAGCGAATTTGCAACTAATGGAACGATATGTCAACTTCATGGCGGAATATCAAAGGTTGGGTCACATGACCAAGGTTAACGATACCAACACAAATCGAGTTTGATATTACCTGCCGCACTATGTTGTTGTGAAAGAAGAAAGTTTGACCACAAAGTTGCGGGTCGTATTCGACGCATCAGCGCCCACGAGCAGCAGTATATCTTTAAATGATATACAAATGACAGGACCAACATTGCAAAGCGACCTTTTTCCATACTGTTAAGATTTCGCCAACATCGATACGTAATAGCATGTGACATTGAAAAAATGTATAGGCAAGTGTTAGTTGAACCAAAACAGCGTTGTTTGCGGAGCATATTATGGAGAGAAGGCCCAGACAAACCTCTGGAGGTCTACGAGCTGAACACAGTAACTTATGCACAACATCAGCTTCGTTCCTGGCGGTACGATGTTCGGTACAGTTAGCCGAAGAATGTGCTGTAGAACATCCAAGATGTTCTGAAATAATCAGGACAGAATTTTATATGGTTGACTTATTAACCGGCGCAGATACCATCGAAGAAGCAGCTGTAATCGCAAAGACAGTTGCAGATATTTTAAGAACAGGCCGTTTTGAACTTCGAAAATTCTATTCAAATGATTCTAAAACACTAAAGTACGTAAGTGAAGATAATTGCCCAACAAAATTAGTGCATTTTGGAATCGATGAAAATGCAAAAACACTAGGACTAACCTGGTCCCCAAATTCTGAAAAAATGTTAATGTACAATATTGGTGGAGCTTCCGCAAATAAAAGGGTTACAAAGCGCACCATTCTATCATCAATTTAAAAAATATTTGATCCTCTTGGTCTAATGAGTCCATGCATTATAAAGGCAAAAATCCTATTGCAGCAATTATGGTTGGAAAGATTATCGTGAGATAAAGGTTTTCCTGCACACATTCATTCGTTTTGGGCTATCTATCAAAACGATCTTTACCATTTAAATGAGCTTAGAATCAACCGCCATGTTCGCTGTGCAAATTTGAAACGAACAGAAATACATGTGTTTTCTGATGCCTCTGAAAAGGCTTATGAAGGCTGTGTGTTCATTAGATCGATGGCACCTGACAACGCTATATTTGTTAATTTACTATGTGCCAAAACTAAAGTGGCACCATTGAGTGTTTTGGTGCGACTCCACGATTGTATTTGGATGGTTGAAGATGCCTCCGCATAAGTTGACAACATTCGTAAGCAATAGAGTGACAGAAATACAAGAGTTGACGCAGCATTGCATCTGACGACATGTTGCAAGCGGACGTATTATCGAGAGGAGTAATGCCGATGGATATCAAAGACTGCAACTTATGGTGGTATGGACCTACATGGTTAGGGGAGGACGAGCATCTTTGGGCGGCGCAGGTAAATTCGAATACCACCGGAGTGGATTTGCCTGATACAAGGGATAACACTCACCACCATTCACTACCCAACAAGAGAATAAGTTTCCGCCTTGAAAGATTCTCAAGCCTGTCTCGAGTTACACGAGTGACCGCTTGGATTTTGAGATTCAAAAATAATTGTAAATACAAAACGAATCGAATTAGTACCACTCATCTTTCAGTTAGTGAAATAAATTTGGCTGTAGAAGCACTTTTGAAGTTGGCGCAGGAAGACTTCTTTGCGAAGGAAGTCACCGAGCTAGGACGTCATAAACAAATAAATCATAGGAGCAAAATCCTAAACCTCAATCCATTTTTGGACGAGAGAGAAATGCTTAGAGTTGAAGGACGCTTGAGGAATTCGCACCTGGACATTGATAAAAAACACCTGATTTTGCTGAGTTCCATGCATCATATTGCTAAACTTATATTCGAAAAGGAACACGCTAAAGGATTGCACGCAGATCCTCAACAATTGGAGGACATTTTATTTGATAATGTTTGCCATCGATGGCCCTAAAGCAATTTGGAAGTTTCCATTGACGATAGTAATCGGATATAATTGTTTGTAGATGTTCCTTAGTGGGTATAGGCATAAATTATCCACCAATTTTTCCCAAATAATTTCAGCAGTTTCACTATTGTACTTATTGTACATTTACCCATTCTAAATGAAAATACTAGGGATATAAACGAAGATCAAGTTGCTAAATACCTACAAGAAAATAATTAAATTTAGTTCAAATACAATTTAAAAGACTCAATCGCCTATACCAACTACCAATTGCTTTTTCTGGGGAATGATGCAAAATCAAAATGGAAAAATTTAAAGAATCAATTCAAAACAGAAAAACAGAATTTGCTCATTTCACGATCTGGATCAAAAGTCACGACAGTTACAAGTAGATGGAAGTAGTACGTTACACTCATATATAATTTTTGCAATCTTTTGTGACTACTGCAAGAAATGAGGGCACTTTAGAGACAGTTTGTGAACAAGAAATAAATATAAATGAAGAAATGAATCAGATTAGTGATGATGAATTTGAAGGTCACAACCTTGATCATGACGAGGGTAATGCAGAAGATCTGGAAAATTCAAGGCCAAGTTCCGTAGTTGATAGTGTGCCGGAAACGCCTTCATCTCGTCCACAGTCTCAATCATCAACATCCCGCCCTGTCAGCAGTAGTACTGTATCATGCACTTCTGCGATTTCTCGCTTCAATGACCAATACTTAGAACTTCAGAAGCGGAAAGTAAATTTGTTGGAAAAAGAAATTAACAATTCTAAAGATGGCCCCGAGAGTTCGGACATGCAGTTTTTCAGAAGTTTGCTTCCGTATATAGAGCGTTTACATCTTTTAGAAAATCTGGAACTAAGAAGCAGCATACAGCAAATGGGTTTGGAGAAATTTTGAAATGTTATGACTGGACAGTAAACTCAAGTACAGCAAATCGCTCGCCAGCGTCTTCGAGCCCTCAGACCGGAATCTGTTCACTGCTTGTCGTCGCGGCTTAACGTGCGCACAATAACGAGATCGCACCTACACTGCAATACACTAAGACTAACCTCGAGTATGGGGCTGGGGGACGCAATCAGTCCGTGAATGGTAAAAAGTCGCAAAGAAACCTTAGTTAGGATAAATTCACATGACATTTCTACACTTGCTACCAGTAAATAGTAAAAATAAATCACGCAAAACTGACTTGTGATGCTTTTCGATATAATGCAGAAATACTGCAGATGTCTAAAGACCTGTGCGGGAGGGATAATGGTAAATATGCAGTTTAACTAGCCAGTACCCGTGCTATGGCCAGTAAAAACGGCGTGGGGTTTTTATCGAAACGTTGTTGAATGTCTGACAAATAAAAAAGAACAAGGCCAATTCTTGACAACAGTAAGGGTGCACGTTCTGCGGTAATTTCCCTTATCACGTATGCCCTTTTCTTCAATGCAGAAATTCTAGAGACCAGTTAACAATACACATTTTTGTTAAAACTGCATTCTCTTTCATAAAAATTGTGAGAGCGTCTTCGTCGTATAGGACCATTTCCTTGAAGTACATGCTTCCTTCTTTACGACTCTGGAGCGAATTGAAGTTTTGCCTTTTCCATCACTTGAAATTCTTTTGATTCGGCTGGTTTCCTTTTCAACAGTGCCATAACCCTAAGATGATCAGTCCTGGAGTTGGCGGAATCTGTAGCTGTTGTCGGTTTAGTAATGGTACGATCGATAGGTCTCTGCCGTCGATTGGACCCTTGACGTGATAAGGATGCTACCGGTCGTTCCGTTACTAACCTTTACATCATTGGAATCAACTTCTAATAGTGACAAGACGTTTTCAACAAAATTTCTGGAATTCTTTGTATATAATAATAAAATCATGTTCATCGTATATTAATCTGAATTCTCTTTAGTTTGCGAAACTTTATGATTGCGTTAGACAGACTTTTGTTCAATGTCACGGAGTGTCATCGTTTATAAATAAATGATGTTGTGCATTTTATACGAACTTGTCAATATCTAAACTAATTTTGTACGTATTTTACTTCGATGTTTATTGATTCAACTAGTTTAAATACACATGTTATTGTTTATACACTTGCTTGGATAAATAATTTTGAAATACTACACTTGTTGTGTGGCGCCTATTTAAGAAATAAAACGTATGCATTTTATTTTATATATACATTGAACGTAAGTGAATTTATGAAAAATATAACATGTTTTTTCCATTTTAAGTAGGCGGCTTTTCTTAAAAAAATGTGCATAAACTTCTATATTCTCGTGTACGATGGATAACAAACTTGCGACAGGTTTTTGAATTGAACTTTTCGGCCATAATGTAATATTTACAATTACACTATATTAATTTTAAGTAAACTTGACCTTAAAAAAAAAGAACGGTGCTACGCTCTTTACATACTACATTTTGTTGGCGTAAGCAGAAATTATTACACATATTATGCATATGCATCAAACTGATATTATTCTTTACAATACAAAGAAACATTTTAACTATTGAAATATACACAGTTTATGTATGAAATGTCTATGCATTGTTCAGTCACTTTTACGCACTGTAATTGTCTTTACTTAGATTAACAAAAATACTTGCGTCTTCTCTTGAAGTGGTAGAGAGTTTCCGGGGCTGCCTGTGAGCGGCTTCTGCTTGCTCCTGGCTGAGGATGACTTTTTCCGTCGCCTAGTTTCCATTTTGTTTTATTGGTTTACCATATTTTCGATGATTCGTTCGGTGGTTCGTTCCGGTCTTCCACTTACTTTATTCAGCTTTAAGTGGCTGACAGGATCGCCATGTGATGTGACCTGGTCCCGGAGGGCATATCGCTGCGTTGGTACGCAGATTCGTCGATATAATAAATAAGAAACGGGCAGCGTTTGGATAACAACATATAATTAATTAACACATTATAAAGAATCAACAATAACAATATACATAGTAGCAAATAGACACTAGCCTTAAGGAGGTTTCTATCATACACTCTCTAGGACTCTGTGTGTCTCTCTGTGTCTTTCTCCTTATATACTTCAGCGTGTCCTCCTTTAGACTCGTGGCCTCAGTATAAGATCAATAAAGTGGCGAAAGAGTGTAACACATATCGAGGTCGTATGTGTATGTAATTTGGACGTACCGAGGTCGTGTTTTGTATACAATAGAAACAAGAGCGGGGTCGTACCTTGAATAAGATAAGCAGTTCAATACATGACTCGATTTGGTTATCACAACCACCGTAAATTATGGTTAAATTGTAAATGGAGCTTATACGTTACACGGAGGACGTATGTCATATAAGGTGCCCACAAGCTGTAACGTCTATAAAAAGGATCCAAGTACAATATATTAAATTAATAACGGTACAAAGAATAATACTACAACAGTATTTCTTAAATATCTTTTCCCTCATATCGCAATAAATACATAAATATATAAATATATACTGACCTGTATATAAAAACTAATTATACTAAGATTTTAACATTCCTGAAGGGAGCATAGTTATTATCGGAGATCTCTGTTAATGTACGAATGGTACAGATTTATGAGAGCAAAATGTGAACATAGGACTAGTTATCTTATGGGAAAACATAAACAAAATACTAAATGAAAATATTACTATATGAAGTGAGCCAGATTTATATGTGTCGCAATAAACTTGAAATATTAGTTACATCACTAAGCTAGTTAACTGTTAAATGTTCCTCTAATAAACCGTCCTAAATTACAATACGAAATGAGCATTAGAAAACCTTCCAACGTGAATAACGTAATAAAAAATGGTCGCTTACCGTTTAAATAGGCACGGGGGATTCGGTCACTGAGTGTGGTTCAATCGACGAAAGAGTTTTCACCAACTTTTATTCGAAACTAACAAAATATTATAACGAGGCATCGAAATAATTCATAATTGGAGTAGACTGTGAAATTGGGTTGGTACTTTAGTCACTTCCACATAATGACACATTACTTGATGCTTGACGTTTCATTTGGTTTCATTGTAAACAAAGGTTATGACATTGAAATGATATTACAACAAAAAAGAAAACAAATAATTTATTTAATATCGAAATCATAAACAAAATTTACATATAGCTACAGAAGTTGTTGAAAATGTTGTCCATTTACATCTAAACAAATTTAATTTTCTTAATAAAAGTTTTGAAAAATTTGAAACAATCTTATAGTTTCAATGTCAAATAATAAATGTCATTATGTGGAAGTGGCTAAAGTACCAACCCAATTTCACAGTCTACTCCAATTTTGAATTTTTTCGATGGCTCGTTACAATATATAACAGTTATAAACCTTCATCTACACATACAGCATCGAAAAATATTTCGAACGGAAGTGCAGTCAAACGCTAGGTCATCGTTATTCCACCTAAGATCTTATGCATGTACTATCGTGAGCAAATGAAAGTGGACACTTGATTATGTTGGTATGCCAAAATTTCAAAATTTACCTAATGTAAACAGTACTTTTGAAGTGTCAGTGTTTTTAATTGTGTCACATTTTCACAGTAATACGATATAATTAATATTGTAAGATTTGTATAATATTAATTTACATATTTTAGGCTTTTTAATATTTTGCCGAAGAACCATTATTTTCGATAACGAATGGCATGGAAAGAATTACATTTCTGATATATTCATTTCCAAACTTCCTCAATTCGTTCCCAAAGCGCTTCTCTATCATTAGGTCTATAACCGTTTTCATAAATTCGTTTTATTAGTAGATATACTCCAAACATTTTAAATTGGGTTCAAGCACTTCTAGCTGGCCAAGGTAATACATTTATGTTGTTATTGGCAAACCATTGCCTAACAACACCAGCAGTATGGATTTGGGAGTTATCTTGCTGGAATATATAATTGTTGCCATATATTTGTGTAACAGATGGTAGGCATAACATTATTTAATATATCACAGTAGTAGGCACTAGTGAATCCCTCATCCAATTTCCAACATACACCAGCTCCTTCTAAACTAATCTAGCCCTATACAGTTATGGAAAGGCGACCACTGTTGAAAGTAGGTTTAACATAACGCTCAATGTATCTACTGTTTAGAGGTCTGTATACGCGAACACTCCCATTATGCGTTGTTTGGAAAACTTTCTCGTTTGAGAAAATTACGCGTCTCCATATATCTTCTTGATTAATGTAGTTATTCGCAAAATTTAGTCGATTTATCTTATGGCCTTCAGTCAAAGCACACTTTTTAGCAGCATTAAAATTTCGTATATCTGACGATTTTATTCTTGTATAGGCAGTCCAGCACGATCCAGGAAAGTAACTCTCTTGAATAGCATTTTTAGCACTTTTGAAGGGGTCGTTTGTTTATCAGAATATTTATTAACTGTTGGTCCTACTGTTCATTAGATACCCTTTGTCTACCACCACCATTAATACTGTCCTGAGCAAAAAAATTGTTTAAATTGTGACTACTTAAGTGGCTATCTTTACTCATAATAGTAAATCAGAAATTATCAAACATGTGTGTCTTATTGACATTTATTAATCATTTTTAAAATAAATGTAAATAAAAATTACTAAAAACGATAGAGAAAGATTATTTATTAAATTAAAATAATTATTACATTAAAATAATTATTATTTCGTCATTGCACCGTTATTATTAACTGCATCTAATCTTGTAGACATTGAAGCGACAATATTTTGTACAAAATTTGTAGGAATTTGATGCCAAGCATTATGAACAATCTCCCAAAATTCTTCCTGGGTAGAAGCTCTATCTCATTAATACATTTTCAATGGGAATTAGATAAGGACTGTAGGGCTGGATATCTCAAGATTAAATTTCATTCTCTTGTAACCATTGTGTTACAAGATGAGACAGAAAATTGTGTTATTCTTATAGCTTCCATCAATGTTTTGAAAGGGTTTTGCCTAATCTCAGTAACTAATGTTTCGTCTTCCTGCGTATTCGAAATTTTGTTACGTGCGGAAATTATTTTCCGATTTAAATTATCCTCTTCCCGCTATTTTTTTTATATAGTCTTGCGGCTGAACTTTTACCAATATTAAATTGAACCGATACACTTCTTAATGATTTCCCATTTTTCAAACTAAACAAGTCTAACTTTATCAGTTTTCGAAAGAGTTGGCATTTTCAATTTTGAATTATCAACTATGATATATAATTTGACGTAGAGTTTGAAAGTTAATCAAATGTTAAAATTACAACGCTAAAAAATAAAGGATATTGACATAACGATTTTGACACTGTCCCGTTTTTTTTTTGCTCACGACAGTATAAGTAACCGTATGTATTTCATCCCATTTCCTTTTAAGTTTAAATATGGCATTTTTACTAGCTCCCAAATCATTTGCTACCGTTTGTAAAGTCCATCCATTTCAATGAGAGTGATTGCTTGCATTTTCTGCGCGTCAGTCATATGAGGCAATTTAACTTGACATTAATGACATTTAATCATAACATTAATGACATTAGCTTGACAATTTGTAATTCTAAGTAGTAAAATTTACGCAGCTGTAATAGTGCGTTTATTTTCATTTGCTCACGATAGTACATGAGGCTAACGTCGTCCAGCGTTCCTGGTCGCAGTCTATCATTAGCCAATTATACCCACGCGGAACCAAGAAGTTGTGCCAAAATAAAATATATAGAATGGTTTGACAAATGACTGACGAGACTCTTAGATACCACATTAAAATTAGACGTCTCTACAGCGTCGAAAATGTAGACTTTTTCTAAAAAATTCTGAATAGTTTAGGCGCGAAGGCGATTACACTATAAAACACGCACATTAGAACTCAGTCTTCAACCTTTAGAGTTGTGGTTGGTCATAGTAATACATTAATTACTATTGACAAAAATATTTACAAAATGAAAAATTCATTTCTGCCAAACGTTATTCCTAAGTCACTTTTTTTGTACACTCTAGTGAATTTAATGTTTTGCTTTAATTTCCAGTTTAACTCTATTAAGCATTCTAGATTATAACTAGAAACACCGGACACTAGAGGCCCATAACTCATCGTCCAAGAGCGTGCTATTGCAAATTTGTATTTTTAAAGAATTTTTAATTTTATTTATATAATTGGAAAACAAACGGGTGGTGACCTATAAAATACGAAATATATTTTTATTAGCAGTTAGATTTTGAGGGATTGTCCCCATGCACAATTGCCGCAATGTTATTAAATCTGGATTTCTATTAAAAACTGCGTCTAACTCTTGCCGAAGGCAACATCCGAAGGCACTTGGAATATTTTTCAAATTATTAATAGCCACATCTAATGTGGTTAATTCATCATTTAATTGGAGATTTTCAAAATAAGTGATTAGTTTTGTCAAACTTCCAAAGTGTTTCTGAAGAAAGTACAACTGATTTTTGAACATTGGAATTTGTATTAGTTCCTTGCATTCTGAAATACTTTTGTAAGCTATCGAAATTCTCTGCATAAAAACTAGTAGCTTCCAAACCATACCCCCATCTAGTTATTACTGGAGCGGGAGACAGTGATAAAGATGGAAGTTTTTCCCTGTAAAGAGCTACTCTCAGTGCTAACTCACCGTACTTTATTTATCTTAGAAAATATAAACTAATAAATAAAATAAATTATGAAAACCTCGCGTCTATCTACACCTACGAAGAAAGGAATTTCACTATAATATTGAAGTAATTGCGTCGCAATTCAACGACAAAAACCAAATGTGCGGTTGACCGAATGGATAATGCTTTTCAATAACTGCGTGTTGCACTTAGCGATGTTATAGACTATTAATATGGTCCATCGTAATTTCGGGTTGATGCGTCCGGTCTCTCCTTATAACAATCATTTTGCGAATTATATGACCATTCTTGAAACAACTTCTTCCGAAGCAATCTTTTCTGTGAATATTGATATTGTTGTGCTTATGTACTTTTTCTTTTAAAATATGCTTTACATTTTTAATAGTATAATAGCCTTACTTGATTTTCTTGATAATTTGGTTAACTTGAACCTCCGTGTGGCAAGGGGCTAGAAGTAAATCACCCGCGACAAAGAAATTACAATAGAAGATCCGAATATTTTTTCTAGCATATTTATAACGCATTCATGTAGATTTTCATGATAACGCGTCTTTGTTGCTAGTTTTTTATTTGCATTTTAACGCATACTTATAAACCGCCTTTGTGCGAATTGTATACTCAATTATTTTAATTATTTCTTCTGAACACAAATTCTTTTACTGGATAATGTACCACTTCTTCTCACCACTTGGAAAATGTAGCTGACACCCAATTAAACTTCTCAATTGTAAGTTGCTGAAATGTTTCTTTTATTTAAAATAGAAAGAAAAAATAATTAAGTACCGTTTTCCTCTTTTCTTGGTTATTATTTTATCCTGAGAATAGCTCCTTGTATACGGCAATCCAGATATTTTTAATTAATTTTTTGTCACATATATATTTTGCTCTACCTACATTGAATAAAAAGGAATCGGACATCTCATAGTAGCTACGGAAAAAAACAATAAATTGTACCGTCGATTGATAAATACAATATGTTTATAGTGAAATAGTGGAACTGTTTATGTATTTGTTTTTAAGATTATTAATTATTACCCATCCTATAGTCACATTATCTGGCTCAAATAGATATCTTCAGTACAGTAATACATAATGTTAACTCGAACATATAAAATAATAAAACTTTCAAAGCGACACTAATGTCTAATGTTGCGATCATAGACTAGAGTTTAAATTAAGTCAAATCTTTCGAGGTAGAGAGCTATCGCAGAATCATTTAACAAAAAATCAAATAAATTTTTATATTGGAGCTATTAAGAAAAAAAGAAAGTAAGTCGCTGGGAAGAAAGAGAACAGAAGATATTCTTCAACCGAAAGATAATTATATATAATTGCGAAAATTAAGAGAAACAATATATGCAACACAATTAGGAAAATACATTATTAATTTATCGAGATAGCATTTAAACTCATAAAAATGGAAGGAATTTCTTGAAATACAAAAACACTAGAGTGACATGACAACTACCCGTAACTGTCAACAGTGGTCGCTACCGGTTAAAATTTGAATATCATCGTTTAGTATAAGATGGCGAGAGGAGCGGGTGCGCAGTTGTCAATTTTAAAAACGTGCACCTCCACTTACCCAAGTAACTGTCAGAATATACCATTTGTTAGTGAGAGAACATAATGTCTTTGCTAGGGGATCATAAAGTGATACACGCTTAAACGCGAGTAGTTTTTAATGTTTAAAATTATGTGTTAATATTGAAGATAAATATTTAGAATCAGAAATATTAGTTGGTGAAACGATAGAAAGTTTAATACAAATACAAATATTAATATATATAATGAGAGTGACATTGATGACGGCAACTTCAATTCCGAAGAAGATTAATTTATTTAATCTATTGTACTGTTAGTAATAAAGGAATAAACCATTTATAAATTAAATATTCTTTATACGTATGCAAGCAAATGGATTGGTGTTTTGCGATTTTCATAACTATCTGTTTGTACATTCAATGCTGCAATTCTGTACATGCACTTGTAATTTCGTCAAATTTACGATTCTGTAAGCTACGATCGAATTATAAATTTTCAAGTTACAGAATTATCGAAAGTGCGATTCTGAACAGCGATATATAACCTTGAAACTTACCATTGTATATTTACAGTGTTTACGATTCACGAGGAAGAGCGCTTAATTACATGGTTTTTCTATTAGATGCTATTAAGTGCTATGTGTTAGTTATTTGGTATAAAAATTATATTTGTTTGATTTGTTGCCGCTGAAAAATAAAATAATGAGGTAAGTTACATGAATATTATCCTTATATTATTTTCTGTTAATAGAGAATTGTGTGTTATTCTATAAATTAGTATATTATTTGTACATAGTATTAGCAAAAGCTCTTTCAAATACATCCTCTATCTTTCTAATGAAGTAGGAAAAAAAGAAAGCGTAATAAAAATACTAGTAGTGAACAATATTCACTTTATTTATATTACATGGAAGAAGACTTCTACTTCCGAAGTGCAACCATAAACCCGTCACTGGGAGAAAATTATTTAGAAAATAAATGGCGTGACTTAACAACTGCGCTAAATGCCTTAGGGGATGGGCATATTTTGTCAATAGAGGAATGGAAGAAGGTTTGTATATGAATTTTAAATTATGCATACAAATTTACAGTTTGAATTTCAGAGATTCACCTTTTGGAAATACGCTATTCGCCCAAAATATAGGAAATTAACAGAACATAGAGAAAAAAAAAACAGGTTCGGGACCAGAATCTCAAATCAAAATGTCCGCTCTAGAAGAGAGGGGAAGGTCGTAGTGACATTAAACGTTAACATAAATACATATGATGGAATTGAAATAAATAATAATGACGTCCACAATATGGAGTAAAAATTCTACGTGTTATCAAACATTGATTGTGCGAGTATATTAATAAATAAAGATAATGCTGTTGATATAGAACATGATTTAGAAGCTGATGTAGGTTTGAATCAAGTTCAATCCGATAATCAACCACCTCATATACCAGCATCACGAAGATGGACTAGCAATAGAATAAAACCTTTGACTGCATTAGCCGAAGAATTGCTAAATCTGAGCAAGAAAGCTAAAAATATACAATCACCGAAACAAATCGAATCAAATTATTAAAATTTGAAATAGCTAATTATTCCTTCCAAAATCCTACTTTTGGATTCCAAGAAAAACCATAACGTTGTAATTGTTCTTTGCTGTAATTTTTAATATTTACATTGTACTATAATACAGAGATAAAATAAAATTACCATGTATATAAGATTAATGAGTATATATTTGTCTGTATAATTAAATTAGTACTCATACATACAATATATGCATTTCGTGCAGCTTGTCCTACTAGTAACACGTTATTAATAGCAGCAGCATCTGCAAAGGAGTAAAGCATTAGTTACATTCATTGTTCCTGCATACAGTGATTTTTTTTTCTTTGTATATAATGTTCTTACCATTATTAACATCATTTTCTCCGTATTCAATTTCGTGACTTTGTATTGGTATTCCAGCATTTATTGCAATATTATGAAGTACACAACAGGTATGAATAATTTTTGCTGCTCTAGTTGGATGGTATAACAAAACTCTATGTCGAGAAAAACACCTAAACATGACCTTTAGCACACTACTTGTTTTCTCTATAACATTTCTAGTTTTGTTTAAGTGTTTATTGAAATTTGCTTAGATTGTGCCTTCTTGTACATTAGCAAACGGTGTGAAAACCCACGGCTCAAGAGGATAACCACTATCCTCTGTTGGGAATTGAAAATAAATACACAGTTCAGTATATGTTATACATATATATATATATATATATATATATATATATATATATATATATATATATATATATATATAGTATATTCGTGACCTTGGTATGATAAGGTAAACTTAATTAGTCGGCGATTAAAGGTCTGGTTATTACTTCAAAGTGTATATATTTAAAATAATCCTACATGTTTCGGCAATGATGCCTTTGTCAAGGATATAAAAAATATAAATAACATATAATATATTTTTTATATCCTTGACAAAGGCATCATTGCCGAAACATGTAGGATTATTTTAAATATATACACTTTGAAGTAATAACCAGGCCTTTAATCGCCGACTAATTAAGTTTACCTGATATATATATGTATATATATATATATATATATATATATATATATATATATATATATATGTAACTGTTTACCTATTAAATGTGTTAAGTTATCCTAAAGTTCATATTGCTCTCTTAAGTAATTTCTAATGATACATTACATCCAATTATCTTACAATTAGAATCTGCAATCTAAAGATGAAATAGATTTAGAATTAGCCCTTAATGTGATATTTTACCCTTCATATTTATAAACACTATATTTACTTAAAAGCATTATATTTATAGAATGTCTCTCTTTTCTGTTAATATAGACATACGGTGAGTGATGCACATCATTTATTGGGGGAGCAAGTATCTCAATTACACCCACAACTCCTAGAGCACCCTATTTTTCATAGAAACTACAATAGAGATATATTTCATAAAACATTATATGGTCAACTAATTTTTTACCCTCTTTTTATTTTATTTTTCATATCTGCTGTTATTGGAAACTGCATATAATTAGGAAACAAATGTTCATCTATCACAGAACAAATTTCATTTATTATTCGATATATGTTTGGGTTAGTTCTATCCAAGAAAAACTACCTACTGGATTTTGAAAGGATCCTGTGGCTGTAAAATGTATTGTCAAAATCTACAATTCAAGATAGATGCACTGGAATATGGCCACGCAAATCCATAACTGATCCCAAAGTATTAATTAAATTGGTAGCAGACTTTTGTCTAAATGAAATAACTACTGGAAGTGAATTTAAGATATTTCAAAAGGATTCATTGTATCTCTTAAGTTTCTTCTTGTTAACATAGCAAAATTTCTGCAAAAGAACTTGTGCCGTGCGGACCTTGTACATTTGCTTATTACATAATAACAATACTTACCGGTCCCTAGCTTCTTGTATAAGTACCCCAACTAGAACTAGTTGTTGCATATGATTCAGTGTTTAATATATAAATAATATATATAAATCAATCAAAACAATACAATGTATGTTAGGTTTTACGATTTTTACAGTAACCTAACCGATCTTCGTAAATATTTACGATACATCCTTAGAGTTTATAGGAAGTCATAAGCTACCCACGACATCAGAATTGCATTTTGTACTTTCCCGACTTACGAGGCTTACAGATTTTGTTACGATGCTTATAGATGCGTACAGAATTGCAGCATTAATCTCATTTCATATATAAATTGTTTAAATAATTATAACATCAAATTTCTTCCTCTGTAACTGTGTACTGTTTTAAAAATATTCTTAAAAACCTGTTTATACATTACAATGTCGTTATTTATATCAAATTTTGTGTTTTATGTTTTTTTAATCTGTTTAATTATTGCTTTTTCCAAAGAGGTTAGCATTATCTGACATTGCCATCCGAATTATTAATAAAATAATTTAATTAGACGGCGTAAAATAATATGCGGCAAGAAAATAAAGGTCGTATTTTTTATTAGGTAGTTATTAACAGAAATATAATACTTTAGTATTTTGTTGCATAGCCATTATCTTGTATCACCAAATTACTCCTTCTAGGCATAGATCTAATTAGAGCTTTACAATATTGTGCACACATATTGTGAAATATATTTAGAATTAGCCCTTAATATGATATTTTACCCTTCACTATAATTAAATTTTGCCAATACTCGTTTATGCCATTAATCAATTCCTGCTTGTCTAAAATTACTACGACGCATTGTTTTTCCTATGTGCTCCACAAATTTTCAATTGGATTAAGATTTGGGCTTTTCGCATACTTAAAACTAAAAACTAAAATTAACGTTTGACACGAAGAAAACTGACATAAGCTGACAATCAAAGCAATGAAGCACACGATCAAATTTTAGATTTCCCTTTCTTTTTGGTGTTAATAGTATATGCATACATGTCATTATACATATATTTAATTGTTTCTGTAACGTCTAATTGATTTCACAATAAATCTATGCTATTAAAAAAATAAGTTTGTATACCTATACAAGGTGTGTATAAATTGTCGCAAAAGCTACACGTAGCGACATTCTTCGTTCGGTTCTGAATAAAAAATCTTAATGTTAAAATGTCGTATCATGCTTCGTAAATTCGTAAATGTCAAAATTTGACAGTAATGATTTTGATTGAACTCACTTTGAAATACATACTTATTGTTCTACAACGTTGCCAAATGTGTTTTTCGTGGAAGTACGTTAATGAATAAATGTTTAAAACAAGCTTTTAAATCAAAAAGAATAAGTTTACGAAATAATACTAGTAAAAAATTTTTCTTAAACTAAATTGCATCTACCTCTATTAACAGATATCGAAGAGCAAAGGTTAGTTACGCACTAAAAGTCTAAACTTCAAGAACCCCGTGAAAACAAACGAAGCATGATACGACATTTTAACATTAAGATTTTTTATTCAGAACCAAACGAAGAACGTCGCTGCGGGTAGCTTTTGCGACAATTTATACACACGTTATATTTTACTATAATAAATTATTAGTTTATTAAGTGATAGATGTGTAGTTTACGCCGCCTATGGTATCTTGCAATTTGATGTAAAAACAAATTCAAATCTCACCACTACTTCTAATCCTGTGCGAATTTACCCCTCCGCTCGCCAACTTATTTGGCGCTTGCTATACCTATGTATGTACAGTAACGATCGTAATTCAAGGGATAAATATTAACTACACTTTAAACTTATTTGTAGGCCTTGTCAAATAAATCTTTCATAGGCATTGTAAATGTCGTTTCAGTAGGATTAATTACGCTGCTAAAAGCTTGTTTTGCAAAGTAGAATATAAACTGTACTCAAACAAAAAAGGTATTAAACCATTAACCACAATTAATAATAGTATCCTAAATGCGTATTTCGACAACTAAGAATCATCAATAGGTAAAACCACTAATCAAAGTGTCGAACATGGGGCACGGTAAAGCCAGCACATAGAATCGCGCACAAGTTTACATGGCGTCCACGTATGCACTGACTTTAAAGTAAATACACAAACTAAAATTACGTCGCCCTACCCCCTCTTAAGAGACAACACAATGTGTTTATTTTCAGGCCCTCACCCATTTCTACCTCTTTTCTAAGAATCGAAAAGGACAACTGTATGGGATAGAATCGCTGTCCGAGTTAAACGTATTAAATTTGTTTTTAACGATATGAATACTTTCGTCAAGATTTCTGGGGTTTTTGATGTTTTTGATAAGTTTTAACCGTTTTACCGAGACGTTATGATGCATGTCCAATGCATGATTTGTGACATTCGATTTTTCTGGCCTATTAAATTTAATATGTGATATGTATTCTTTAAAGCGGGGTATTATTGAGCGTTTTCATTCAAATTAATTTTATAATTAAAAACTACATGTAACTTTTCTCCTGATTACGTTGAGATATCAAACTTGTGGATTGGCGGATTGTCTTTTTCAATTCGTTTTTCTATTTAATTTATTAATTATTTCTATGTCAAAACCATCATACCTCGTGATGTTTTTAATAAAATCTAGTTGTATATGGTATCTCTCTTTTGTTAACGGAAAGTTTAGTAACTGACTGACTAAGAAACTAAAAGAAGCAGTCTTATGTTGAAAACTATGATTTGAATGCGCGGTGATTAATCTATTGACATTGGCTTCTTTCCGGAAAATACCTGTCTGTTTTTTACGCTCATTTCTAATTACTAATGTATCTAAAAATGGTATCCCATCATTGTTTTCTTTTCCTCCGTGAATTTAGTAGTCGGAAATTTCAAATTTAACTATTTTACGAACATGTCCAATTCACATTTTCGTATGTCAAAAATCGAAAAAATGTTATCTACGTACCTGATCCAGACTCTTGGAGAATATTTAGCGATATTTTTAAATTCTACTTCAAATTTACTCATAAATAAATGACCTATGAAAGGAGATAGGCAATTATCCATTGTTGTGCCTTGTTTCTGTCCATAAAATTTTTCTCCAACCTGGAAACAATTTTGCGCCATGCAAAGAGTTGTCAATCTCATGTTTACCTTTACTTTTGAAGGTTCCATGTTATTCTTAAAGCAAGTCCTCTAAATATTTCTAAGTTTCTGGAATAGATACCGAAGGAAACAATGATTTTAGATCGAGTAAAACTAACATTTCCCCATCTTCCAGATCTTTAATTAATTGAACAAATTCTAAAGAATTACTAAACGATAAACTTTATAGTTTCACGGGTAAATTTTTAAATTCATTCCTAACCATTCAGAAATAAAAAAAGTCTGTGAGTTGGTACCTGAAACGATAAGTCTCATAGAGTTATCTGGCTTATGTATCTTCGGCAAACAATACATTCTTGGTACTAAAAGAATTACTAACATTTAATTAATATTTTTGGGTAGAAGCTATTAATATTGGACATTTTTTCAACGCATCTTTAGTGTTATTACTCATTTTAAGTAACGGGTTCCTCTTAATTTCTACATACGGATCAACTGCAATTATATTTCTAACTCTGTGGAAATAGTCGATTTTGGCCATAATTACTATAACTTGTCCTGTTTATTCCTCCTGGTTTGAAGGAAGTTCGGTATTTATCGACCGAAGTATGAGTTGAAATAATGCAATAGTTTTTGAATAACACTAATATATTTACATATTTAGTCTTGGAGTTCCGTTAACTTAATACAAATGCAGTATCTGATCTTGATACTAAAGACCCAGAAAACTGGCTACTAAATAATATTTGCTCCTATTTAGATCACTGAGATCTTAGTAGGAACTGTTAACTAAGACCCAAACTAGAACTCGAAGAGATAGTACTTGGAACTGTAGTGAGCTCTAAGAGATCTTGTTTGGAACTGTTTTTTCATTTACTTATTTTTCGGCAAGAAAGTTTTGTCCCCGCCAGTTACAAGAGAGGGAGAAAACAACGCCGGAAACCCTTAATTATAGAATAATAAAATAATAAATATACAATACGCAGGAAGTGCGTTAGAGATATCATAATAGTTCGCAGAATCGCATGGAACTCAGCTATTTAACCTACTATAATAATATAACACTTTATATATAACAGGAAATATGTCAATAAAACTTATTCTATTATATATTACATTTACAAATACTAAATGGATGGGTTAACAAGAAGGTTGTGCCTGTAATAAAATAAATAGTTTTTATGACCGTAGAAAACAAGACAATGAATAAAGAAATGTAATACCTGACCAGGCCTTAGGTAATTGACAACATTAAATATATCCGAACTCCAAGAACCTTTTCTATATACACTTTACAATATTTACAATTTAAAACTAGGATTGAATACATTAACATAAATATACCTACATCTGTTTACTTATATCTAAATGAAACTAAAAATACAAAAATAATCTAAAAATTAATCTATTTTTCCCGAACATGTCCCCTTTATCTGCCTTTAAGTAAAAACAGTCTTTTGATCTGAGAGTTTTAATGGTATTCCATTCTTTATTAACTGCCTTCTGTTTGTGCTGCTGTAAATTCTCAACGATTTGGGTTTTACAAGCTCGAATGAAGTTTTTTGACACTTGTTCAAAATTCTTAATCGAGGCTTCTTGCAATCACTGGCTCTATAGGAATCTGACGGCTTGGCAAACAGTATTTTAAACCATTGTTCAACAAGTCTATTTATGCATCACTAAAATTCTCAGATGATTCATTTACCACAGTGTTTCTTTTATATGAATTGTATTAATATACTTTTTTGGTGGACATAACTTCTGAATTTGTTATTTAGTTTTAAACATTTATTCTTCGATTTATCATCACCAATTTCCGTTATTTTCCTATAAAAATTACATCACATTTCAAATTCATTAAACTGTACCTTTAAACAATAACTATCAAATTTCATTAGATTCGTTAGTAGTGTTTGATTCGAAACTTGGATTTGTATTGTATTTGTATTGAAATTGAACAAGTTTGTATTTAATTTAAACCATTGAAAAAGGGCTATCAGTCCGTGATTAGATTCTTTTGTTTGGATATTATTGATGATTATAATAGTTCAGCACCTTCAATGAGTGTCTAGTCCGTCGGATTCATGCAATCACGAATGGTGTGGCCATTAAAATATATTATATCGTATTACCAAACTGCTAGGCGAAGTTAGAAGAGATAACTAATATTTCAATTGAACATATACAAAATATTTTTCACAAAGAATTGGGCATGAAAAAACTACCACGTTCACTGAATGTTAAATAAAAAAGCGAAATTGCAAAACAACTTCGAAACGATGTTAGGCCACGTTTAAGCGAAATCATTTTGCGGCGTTGCGTAGTTGGTAAGGTATTGCTTCGATCCTGCAAACCAAAAATAACAAGTCATGGATACCATATTTTGAAATTCGCAAGAAATAATCTTCATTAAATGAGGAGCGATCAATGGGCAGTACTACGTTGATCTATTGGGCCAATTTGATGTTGAATTGAAAAGAAAACGCCTTTATATGTCGAAGAAATGAATCACTCGTTCACTACGACAACGCACGAGTTCTTTCGTCCGATATTGGCACAGCAAAAACTTGTCCAATTACACTACAAATTGCTGTCTTATCCACCGTATTCTCCAGATTTGTCCCCCTCTAATTCTATTTTAGTTTTCAAACATGAAAATAAGTCATTGTCTATTTTGCAAAGTTCGAAAGACCACATTCCCTGAGTGGTTTGAAGCAGATTTGACAATCGCAGAAATATACATTTTTGAGACATCCTATATATATATATATATATATATATATATATACGACGAAATATTATATACATATATATACCGCGATATCATAAAGTTTCTGGGTCAACGGTGGCCATGGGGTGAAAAACGTCTGTCTTAATTTATATCATCCTTTTGAAAAAAATCTGATAAAATTTTCAGGTTAAGTGTCATGCTGACGTTAAAATTTGTCAATATATTAATCTTAATGTCAGTATGACACATAACCTGAAAATTTTATCAGATTTTTCTCAAAAGGATGATATAAATTAAGACAGACGTTTTTCACCCCATGGCCACCGTTGACCCAGAAACTTTATGATATCGCCGTACATATATACACTTGGAAAAAATCGATCGGCTTGAAAGCCGGAGAACGTGCCAGCCATGGAAGCATCCGTATATGGTTCTCTTCCACAAAGGTCTGGGCAACACGTGCAGTGTGCCGTCGGGCGCTGTCTTGACTGTATAGAAGACGTGGGCGCCGTCGAACGTAGGGAAGCACCACGGGCCATAGCACCTCATATACGCAGCGGCGAGACGTAATCGTATGCTGTATACGCAGCAGACGTGTAAGTCCACATGTGTAATAACACCCCATACTATAATGCCCTGCTGGCGGTTGCATGCACTCCTCGAGGTGACGCTCACCACGTCTCCGATGAACCAAAATTCGCTCGTCACCGGTACTCAATTCGAATCTACAATCGTCCGAAAACAAAATGTGCCTCCACTCGACAACCCACTGATGTCTAGCCTCCACCCATTGGCGCCGTGTTCGGCGGTGCTCGCGAGTCAGTGAAATCCGCTGCAACGCACATCGCGCTCGCAGTCCACTTTCTAGCAAACGCCCCCGTACAGTTCGCGTAGTGAGTGCCCCTTCCTTTCCTGCTGGCCAAACGGCTTCAAGTTGCCTTGAGGAAGACGTACGCGGCCCTGAAGGGATGTGCACAATTGCGCGATTCTCGCGTGCTGTGCTCGCGCGGGGCCGTCCCGCTCGCGGTTGAAGGCGCGTACGTCCTTGCGCTTCCACCACACTAACAATAACCGGTTTCTCCCTCCCCGCATCGGTCTCCATGGAGATAACATATTGCAGCTGTCGGAGGCACTCAGTAAATAATGCAGCAATAGAAAAAGTGAAAACTCGCTGCGCAACCTCGTCTAGAGGAAACCTTAATGCTCCGCTAAATCTACGCATTTATCTTGATAGTTGAAGTGCTCGTCACTTTTTTCCGTCAGTGTATCTACCTAAAATTGATTATTATAAGTGCGGAAATAAAGTTAAAAAATGTGTTTTCTGTTCCAGCGGGGGATTTTGTGTAGGTCCTCGTACAGTGAATATAAGTAAAACTACGAATATATTGATTCTAAATATCGATTCTCTTTTAGTTGAGTAATTTTGTTTATGAGACCGAGAAACCGAAATCGTTTCTTCTACGCATTATATTTTTATCTCGATTGCCAAATTGAAAAATATTTCAAAAATAAATAAAAAATAATTATTTTGCACAGAGATACAGAATACCAAGAATAAACTAGTTTTAGGGAAATATGTAAACAAAATGTCTATCAATTTGAACGGGCTTCTGAAGAGCTCGTTTTTGATTAATTGGATGTATGTATACATTTTCTAAGAATGATCGTTTTAAGTTTATGCACATACAAAATAAACCAAATGTTGATTAAATTCAAGAACTTCTCAAAATTATTGAATATTTATAATATTGATAATAAGGATTACCTATATTGGCATTAATCTTGTCAATAAATATAATTTTGATATAAGACGAAATAAATCTATAAAAGATATTTATGTAATGTTATTTTTTAATTAAAATCTAAAGATAACATTACATAAATATCTTCTTTTAGCTTAGATTTTTATTACTTACCTGTATATAAAAACTTGAGCGATAAGTTAAATCAGGATTTAAATATGAACCAACAATACATTTATCTCTTCTTATAACCGGATGGTTTACCATTACCCTTTAGATACTCAAGATTTCATCAAAACTTTTTGCCTTTGCTAGCCTTGTCAATTATGTACGAGTACTTATAATAATATGCACATAATGGTTTTGAAATCACGCCAAGTTAAAAGCACTGTATATTCTCAGCATTGCGTCAAGTGTTCTAGAAAACGCATTTTGTAAATACAACACGCAGACGCATATGTGCTTAGAAATATTTACTTTCAAGATCACAGTTTTATTGTCTTGTAATGACTAGAATTAATTTACGTTAAACAAGTCATGTGCTAATAATATATTTATTAATAATAATAATTGATTATAGAATATGATAGGTGAATGATAGAGAGATTGTAGAGAAAAATGTCAGAGACGAACATATATCCATATTAATGGATTATAATCAAGGATATACGATGTAGTGGAGTGGGTTGTAAAATAGTGCATATAAATTAACGCCATGAGATGTTTTTCTATCTAAAACTTTCTGTTGAGAAGCACATTTGGTAAAAATAATGTGTTTCGTCCATATAGATTTAATTTGTATTTTAGTTTTATTTAAGTATAATAAAATAGATTTAGTTGTATTTATTTTACGTATTAAATCATAGGAATTTTAAATTAATTGGAAATGTTAAGTGTATGGAAAAAATAACAAATTTTGTTAATTTTGTAAGTCTGGTCAGGTATTATATTGGTTTATGCATTGTCTTGTTTTCTACGGCAATAAGGCTCTTTACTCAATACAGATATAATCCTCCTTGTAAATTCGTTCATTTGTACGTGTAAACCTATATAATAACATAAGTTTTATTGTTATATTTCATTTATTGTATTTATTATATTGAATGTTACAATGGATTCATCTTTTTACGACAAGGTTTAGAGATTTCGGTTCAATTGCCTTTTCCTGTATTCTTCGAATACTGTTCTTTATCACTAGCCCACTTGCTGTTTCTTCTAATTTACGTACTCAGTACATTTCCATTCAATATCTGTAACAATTATTTGTATTTAGTATTTCTTTTATTTGTCAGTATTATAATTAAGGGTTTATGTGCATATTATTTATTTTAATCCATTTATAACGTTGGTAAACTGCATCATCTACCTTTCCTTAAAAAGTGTAAAATATTTGCAACGCAATTTTATTGTAATTATTTTAGTTGTTTTTTCTCTCCCTTGTAACTAGTGGGGCACAAAACTTTTGTTGTAAAAATAAGTGAAAACAAAAGTTAGTTCCAACCCATATCTCAGCGATCTCCTTTCAAGAATATATTTATCTATTAGCCAGTTCCTCGGTCTTTACTATTTAAGGTCAGATTCATACATTTATATTAAATTAATGGAACTCCAAGATTCAATTTATTAACGATTATCTTGTAAATATATCAGTGTTACTTCAAGCTATTGTATTATTTAAAACTTATATTTCGGTCAACTAAATTACGAAAATTCCTTCGACCCAGAAGGAATTGAGGGCACTCATCCTCAATTAAATCTTTCTACCCAAACATGACCTAGAATTACTGTTTATGTATTATGTGCATTACTTTACTTCCAATGAAAATATTATTTCGCTCGTCATTATAACTTTTTCTTAGCTATTTATGGTTAGAGTTCTTAAGATCTTACCATAATTACTATTAACCCTTACCGGACGAAGTGGGATACATTTTTATTCCAGACACCTGCTGCTGTAATGTTAATTTCCTTTTTCCGTTAGTGCTGATTTTTTTTATTGTTACTAACAATTATAGTAGTTTAGTTTTTTTTTTGAATTTGTTTGTTCACAAAAATAAATACATTTGTGTGCAGGCACTGCGATCTAGCGACGTTTATTTGAATCGAACAAGCTTTTACATATTTGCGCATGTTCAGCTTGTTGAGGGTTGGTAATTATATATATATATAAGTTCAGTATTGTGTGTTGGGTATACATTTTTGAATTATGTCTAAAAAAATTAGACTTGATCTCACCACATGCAGTGACTGGAGGAATCTGATCAAGAATTTACAAATAACGAGGTTGTGTCTGATATTTCAGAAGTAGAAGATTTTCTGAAAGTTCAAAACGACATAGAGAGTGTGGAAGAGATTGTTACTTATTTACTTATTTATATAAAAAATTATTTAAATTATGAATATTATCCTTTTTATCAGTATGAATCTGATGGCGACAGAGATCGCGACCCAGATAATGAAGAAAAAGATCCTCTATTTACATCAAAAGATGGTACTAAGTGGAGCAAGAACCACCGAAAACGCATAGGCGCTTAATTCAGAACATAGTAACTACCAAAGTCGGTCTCAATGCCAAATCTCGAAATGTTGCAAATATTGTTGCCTTTTTCAAGGAAATAAAATATAATTTATATTTTATATTCCTTGAAAAAGGCATCATTTGCCGAAACATGTAGGATTGTTTTAAATATATACATTTTGAAATAAAACCAGACCTTAAATCGCCAACAAATTGAATTTACCATAACAGACAAAGGTCACGAAATAATTATCTATAATTATCGCATGCATAATAATAACTCATGTCTTGTGCTTCCATGTTTTTGTTTTCTATCTATTTTAGAATACTAAGGCATGATTTATTATTATTCAATTGGAATGTATCTTTGAATAATTTTATTCATAGCAACTCAAATGTATGACATTAATATACTGTCATTTATATTTTATATTCCTTGATAAAGGCATCATTTGCCGAAACATGTAGGGTTGTTTTAAATATATATATTTTGAAGTAAGACCAGACCTTAAATCACCAACAAATTGAATTTACCATAACATACAAACGTCACGAAATAATTATATATTATATATATATATATATATATATATATATATATATATATATACAGTATGACTGAAGTTTCCTTTTGTTAACTTAAATAACATAAAACAAACTTAAAAACAATAAAATTTTTTAATTTAAAAATTAAAAAAAATATATAAATTAATAATAGTAAAAAAAACGGTATTTTTAGGATAGTTAATGCGTACTTTACATGTCTACAACAGGTGTTCGGAGTTTCCCCCACCGACTTGCACACACAACTCCAAACGTCGAATGAGTGCTTCGTTGACACGCTGAAGGACATTTTGCTCCCGTATTAAAGCACTTGCTTCATTCACACGATTTTGCAATTCATCGATGGTATCTATTTCATTCACATACACCAGTTGTTTTAAATAGCCCCAGAAGAAAAAGTCCAGCGGATTTAAGTCAGGAGAACGAGGTGGCCGTGCGACAGTAACCCTGCGTCCAATCCAATGATCTTGATACACAGTATTTAAATGTCTACGAACCGAACAGTGTGTGTAAAATGTGACTGAGCACCATCATGTTGAAACCACATCCGATATCTAATATTAAGGGGGACATCTTCTAACAGCGGTTGTAAATTATGTTGTAAGAATTCTAAATAAGTTTGGCCATTAACACGGGCAGGGAGAATAAACGGGCCGACGATAAAGTTATCTATTATTCCCGCCCATAAATTTAGCGAAAATCGCTGTTCATTATGCACACGAAGGACCGCACGAGGATTGTCTATTGTCCACTGATGCAGATTATAAGTCCCTTCACGTGTAAATGTAGCTTCGTCTGTAAAGAGAATATTAAATAAAAAATTTTCGTCCTCGCGATTTCTTTGAAGCAACCATTCACAAAATTGTACCCGAGCCGGATAATCACGAGGGTTTAATGTTTGCACTCGTCGGTAGTGAAAAGGATAAAGTTGAGCTTCTCTTAAGGTTCGCCAAACAACAAACTGTGATACGTTAAACCGATTAGCAAGGTGTCGTATGCTTAACGTTGGATCATTTTCTATTGCCTCCAAAATCTCTACCTCAGCAGCTAAAACGTTTTCAGCACGTCCTGGACTAGTATCTCGGCGTCGAAGTTGTAATTCTCCGGTATCGCGAGCCCGTTGAACAACTGCTATAAACGTAGGTGCCGACGGTAAATGTCGATTCGAAAATAATTCAGAATATCTACGACGCGCTGCATGACTATTCTGTTGACATTCACCGTAAATCAAAATAATATCAACTGACTCACTATTGGTAAAGTGGTATGCCATTTTATGTTCATACAAAAATATTTTTCAAGTAGCAATAAAGTAAAACTAACGTCTTATTACTACGAAAAATACCGTTGAACTAATATTTTATCTGCGAAAAATTGCACGCATTGTTTCGCTTGACGTCACTAAGTATACAAATAAACCGGGCATTTCATTCTATCACATGTACCAAGTAAACTGCAGTCTCACATATTAAACATGACCCTGACACAGTTTGATATCGTTACGGCCACTCATCGGTTACTGACCTATTATGTATGAACTTGAAAACATTGGTCTGTTGTAATTTTTTTTTTTTGGCGTTACTAGACAACTCTTATTAGAAAAAGTTTTTACTATTTTATTTGTCGAATTTTTTTGAATATATCCCCAAAAAGAACAAAATGAAACTTCAGTCATACTGTATATATATATATATATATATATATATATATATATATATATACATGTAGTATTATGGACTTACACCTCACGTTGGAGCGTCACATTAATGGAATGGAAGACTTCACATATGTAAATCAAGAAAATATATTCATGCCCTACTTTTGGAAGCCTTGATAACATGATGCTAAAAGTTCACGCTTGGTCGTCAAGTTAATATATAATTTAAAATGGGTGTGTTAATGAAAGAATATATAAATAAATGAATGCCCTGATACTAAATCAATTGGAAAGTCAAATGAAACTGTGTTATTCTCACAGTGTGCTTCAAAGAAAGAAGAGATAGTTGTAGATATTTCTATTTAACAAGGTTGTCAGATTTTTCTTAACATATGGACGTAGATTGTCAAGAGTTTCGTCTGGAACAAAGGTACTCTTGAAACTCCTACGGATATTAAATAAACTACCACAGGTTCGAGATTTTATATATTAATTCCAACCAAAGAAGAAATAGTACTTTTTTTCAGATCTTTATGAATAATCTTGATTATAAAGATGTGATTCAATTAACTACTCTGCACGATACCCAATAAGTTGTCTAGCCTTCCGGATACCAAATAATATTTCTTGTTACTGCTTGCTTGAAGTAAATATGAAGGAAATTAATATACTTACCCTTTTGGTACTTCTATCACAATTCTATCCTGGTAAAGTTGTATATTATATTTTTATGGTTAATATTTTGACAATGTTGAATATTCCAAATTGACTAGCGACATTTTATCAAATAAGATCACATACATACCAATAAAACATTGATATTTTCTTGAAAATACCCTTTTTAAAGACACATTACAAAAATTATTATTAAATATTAAATATTATTTTTTACTCAAAAAGAATCAATCCTATTTTTTGCATAGACCTTCTTAGAGATTCATTAATATTCATATATCAAGGAAGTTAGATATTTTTGTCATTTAAATACATATAGAGTGAAAAGTTTAATAAGTTGTATGTATCTTTGAATAATTTTATCCATGACAACTACAGATATATAAGTACGACATTAATATACTATCATTTATATTTTAAATATCTTTGATAAAGGCATCATATGCCGAAACATGTAAGATTGCTTTAAATATATACATATTGATGTAAAACCACACCTTAAATCGCCAACTAATTGAATCTACCATATATATATGTATATCTACCATACCATACAAAGGTAACGAAATAATTATGCTTATACTTAGCACAAGGCGTGTAGTGCTAATGAAATTGAACAATTACATCATGAAGTATACAATTACATAAACGAAGATCATAAAATCATCAAAGAATACATCAAACTCAGAAAGAAACTGGCAAACCAGATCAACAGAAGAAACTTTTTGGTAAGATATAGATCATTACAAATAACATCTACATTTATAAAAATGAGAAAACTTGACAGATTTCATTTCAAAATTTCAAAAGTAAAAACTAAATTTCAAAAAATAGAGAATTCCTGTTACCTACAAATTTTAAACAGCTTCGAAAAAATAGAATCTAGAATTTACAATAATCATTTCCTGACAAACAAAAATAAATTAAAAAACAAAATAGAGAAACTAATAAAGAAACAACATAAACAACAAGATAAATTACAAAATTAACAATAACAGTATTATCAATTGGACAAATATAAATATTCCGGATATGTTAAATACATACTTAGCTTAGGACCCAAATTTAATATGCCACCAAATAAAATACCCATTATTGAATATATAGCTCGCATTGAAACTGGAATACAAAATTTATCACAAGACAAACAGAACGAAATACGTAACAAAATCTGTAATATAATCACTAACAACAAACATAAGAAAATAAATAATAAAAAACGTATATCAATCTATATATGAATAAGTTCATTAAAGAAATAAAAAGATTTGTCCAAGACAACCCTCACATTATAATAACAACAGCAGATAAATAAAATAAAACAGTGATCATTCTTAAAGAGGAATATGAGCAACAAATAGAAAAACTATTATAGACGATAGATACACTTACAAAAAAGAACGAAATAATCCGACAGAGAAAACTCAAAAAGAAAATAATAACTTAATAAATAAATGGCATAGACAAAACAAAATAGATTTCAGCACTAAAAACAAACTTCGCATTTTCAATTCCCAACCCCCGTCAATACATGGTTTACCAAAAATCTACAAAAATAATATCCCTTTAAGACCAATAGTTTCAAACATACAAGCCCCTACTTATAATATAGCAAAATTCCTAGGTGATAGCATATCTAAGATGTTAGGAAAAACGGAATATCATACCAAAGACTCATGGCAATTTCAAAATTTCATCAAGGAACAAAAAATACCAACTAATCACAAAATTATATCTCTTGATGAAGAACCTTTATATATTAACATTCCTACAGGTCTAGCTATAAACATAATAGAATCCAAATGGGATGAAATCAGTCCACACACATCACTAAATAAAAACGAATTTATTAGAAGTATACATTTCTGTCTTGATAACACATACTTTCAATACAAAAATTCTTTTTATAGTCAAACATTTGGTATTGCCATGGCTCGCGTTTCACTGCTCCTATTGCAAATCTGGTAACGGAACATTTGGAACAAAACGTTATAAATTCATTAGACTTCCAACATTATTTTCTTCAAAAGATGTGTAGATGACATCATAACATGTATTTCGACAAATAAAATCAACTACCTTTTAAATAAATTCAAGAATTTTCACAAGAAATTAAAATTCGCTATCGAAGAAGAAATTAATAACAGTATTAATTTTCTTGATATTTCTCTAAGCTATGATAGACAAGGTACTATTTGTACAAATTGGTATAATAAACCCACAGCTTCTTTTCGATATATGAATTACCACTCAAATGCACCTACAGTATTCAATAAAATGATTATAAATAATCTGACTGATAGAGCAGTAAAACTATCACATACTCAATACAGAAAAGATACCATCAAGAAAATTAAAACGATTTTAACAGATAATAACTATCCATCACAACTTATAGACCAAACAATTAAGAAAAGAATCCACCAAATATACAACACTGCAGATACCAATAACAATTTAAACAATGAAACAACATATATCACGATTCCTTATGTTCCACAATTATCAGAAAAAATTAAATACACTATAAAAATATATGATATAGCTACAACATATCAACCAAACTAATAAACATATAATTTCAAAACTAAAACCTAAAATAGAAAAAAATCGTGAAACACATGACGTCTATAAAATACCATGTCGCGATTGCCATAGTTACTACAAAGGCCAAACTAAACAATATTTATTCAAAAAATACAAGCCCACAAATATTCTAAAACTGCTTTATTTACACACAAACTACAACGCGATCACCATTTCAATTTTGAAAACACACAGAAAGAAAATTGATAAAGAACAACACACAATGAAAAAGGATATTAAAGAAATGATTAGTATTAAACGGGAAACAAATTCAATTAACAACAGAAGTGATATAAAGAATTTAAGCAGTATATATTATAACCTAATTATGTAACGATCTGCAATTTACCACCATAATATATGTTGCTGTTATATAAATATATATTTTATGTTATTTAAATATCTATACATTTGCTTATCATGTTGACAGTTCCGTGTTTAGAACCTTGACTGGCTGTCCGAGTTTTCGTGGTTTTCCTTCTCGTTTAAGGCGAATGCCCACAGCTTAACATCTTAAGCCGTTCCACGAGCGCATACATAATAATAACTCATGCCTTGTCATTCCCCGTTTTTGTTGTCTAACTATTTTCAGAATACTAAGGCATGATTTATTATTATTAAACTGGAATGTAGTATCTTTGAATAATTTTATGCATGGCACCTACAAATGTATAAGTATGACATTAATATACTGTCATTTATATTTTAAATTCTTTGAAAAAGGCATCGTATGCCGAAACATGTAAGATTGTTTTAAATATACACATTTTGAAGTTAAATCAGACCTTAAATCGCCAACTATTTGAATCTACCATAACATACAAAGGTCACGAAATAATTATCTTTATATATATATATATATATATATATATATATATATATATATTTAGTGTTAATAAGAATTAAATTTCTTATTTATTTTATTCGCCGTGTCTTAATATTAAAATAATAGACTTTTTTATTGGTTTAGCGACCTTTAATGTTTAATGTTAAAGGTCGCTAAACCAATAAAAAAGTCTATTATTTTAATATATATATACAAAGATATCTAGATTCATGTTTAAAATTAACACACCACTCAATGTTTCTGATATATTTTCTAGAAATTTTTGATTTCATCTAAACATAATCTATTAGCTTTATCTCACTGCAAAATAATTTTGACATTTCTATCTAAAAAAGCCGAAAGTTAATGTCCAGTTTTATTAAACAGATTTTCTTGAGTCTTTGAAGTTACAGTTCAAACATGTTTTAAGTTGTAAGTACGAATTTGTTATTTTTTTTTGCGTGTATAGAATTTAACTTAATAAGTTTAAATTCAAAATCAAGATTTTGGAAGTAGGGTCAGGGTTTCTGCTTTAACTGTAAGGAGAATGTTGAGGGAAGTTAGATTGAAGTAAGATTGAGTAGTAGGAGGCCTCGAGTTAGACCATACTTACTGCAGTACACAGAGTACGACGTTTGAGATTTGCCGGAAATAATGCAGATTGGACAACTAAGAGGAAACAATTTCATTTTCATGCGAGGGAAGGTGTCACACGTAACTAACTTTTCTTCTTTCATTCCATTTTTTTTTGTTTCTGGACTTTTTAAGATTTCCAATAATATCATTTTGTTTCTGAATTTTTAATTGCTTTTTATAATTTTTTCCACAAGTTTCCGTTAGAAAAATTATAATTATCTCCAGTTCAATTGGTTTTCGATTATGTTAAAAATTAATTCCCCAATCAAACAATTTTGTAAAAATAGTATCTTATTATTTGAGTGGTTCGTTAATTTTGAACTTGAGTGTATACACTGTTCCAATAAAATAGAGGAACACTAAGAATAATAGATTTAATATATTGTATAGTTTTATTAAACCAACGAAATCTCGTCAGCTGGTCATGCTATCGTTTATTTATCATAAAATAAGATCGTAAATAAGAAATAAACCATTAGTTTACTTCTTCCGGGTGGTAAAAACTATTTTATGAATTTATGAAAGATTGATTTACAAAGTTTATTACTATCACTACTATTTGTTGAAAGTACATCTATAATTATGTATAAATGCTATTATAAGCATTTATACATAATAGGTGTACTTTCAACAAATAATAATTTATTTTGCAAATCAATCTTTCAATATTGTAAAACCTAACTAATATGTATATATAAATTTACCTTCTGACAAATTATTTACTTTTAAAGAGCCGTTATGAAGTAAATTTAGTTTAGTAATTTTTTCTTTTGTTCAAAGTTCGATTGGGGTATTATAAAAGTACAGCTTCAATATTTTCAGTTATTTTACAATTCCAAATATTATTAAAATCGGAATGTCATGGTTTTTGTGTCCAAATTATAGTTTCTTCTACTTTTTATAGCTGTTTGCCTACAAACTATCAAAAACATATTTGCTGTGGGAGATTGGTAATGTATGATTGATTGCTAAAAGCACATAAAAAATGATGTTTGTTAGAATTGACGGAAAAGTCATATATTGCTAGAAATGTTTGTAAATTTATATAAGAGCATGATACAAATATATATTCGGCTTATCGATCGAAGAAAGTGTACAACGGATTTAGTTTGAGTTTATCCCGTAAAGTAAAGGAAACAGTTTATGAAATGTGTTTCGACAGAAATTTTATTTATTTTACATTTCTAACTACTCACTTTTGCATAATATTTTTCTATGATCTTTTAGATGTTATATTAGCTTTAGGTAAAGTTTCAAAAAAAAAAGAATCGACGAGTGCACTTGTATAAACTTATTTACAGGTGTTAGATGTCACCTTTGCAATAAGAGAAATGTATTTGCTTCACACTAATTTATACGAAATGTAAATTACATTTTTATAAATCGAACACATTAAATTTCTTTTATATTTATCTTGTTAGGAAGCAGCCGAATGTTATGAAGGTTTTACATAAATGTTTAAAATGTGTTCTCTACAACTAGTAATATAAATTGAATGTTATATATTCATAATTTCTTAGGAGAAACGACTTTAATACATTTATTTCTCTAATTGTCACTTGAGAGAATTTGTTTTGTTATCTGCCTTTGTCAGACAAAGTAAAACACATATGCTTTTCTTTTGAAGATTTGATTGAGATAAATAAGATAATAAGATTGAGATAAAAGGTTTCCAAACTTTAAATTGCATTTATTAAAACAGCCACTATAATCGAGTTAAAAGTTTTGTTTAATCGAAAAATTTTGATTAATTTGCTTGTTTTATATTTTATGGCCTGATTTTGTGGCCAGTCCTCGTATTTAATATTTCAATCTGTTACATATATATATATATATATATATATATATATATATATATATATATAAAAGACTATACATTCCAGTCTGGAATTGAAGCCGCTCTTTGAGCTCGTAAGACTTGTTGTGAGTCAGTCCATTTTCTGTGGTCTATAGATATGTTCTTGCCCTCTTGACAACTTTTCGCCATTCTTCCCTATTTAACATTAATGCTCTCCCTGCTACGGTCCCCAGGTCTTTGATATCATCCACTACTTGGTCCTCCCACCTAATTTTTGGTCTACCTCTTGTTCGTGCTCCATATGGCTTCCATCTTGTAATTCGTCTCAACGCGTTGACCCTTCTTCTCTTCTGTTGACATGCCCATACCACCTTATTCTCATCGATTTAATAACTCTTACTATATTTTCTCTCTCCAATAACTCCTCTATCTCATGATTCATAAGGATTCTATAACCACCATCTTCTTTCTTTGGTCCATCAATTCTTCTGATTATTTTTCTTTAAAATGTTCTTGGGGCTTCTTCATCTTGCTGTGTTAATCTCGTTGTTTTTCCAGCATATGTCACTACCGGTTTAATGGCAGTTTTATATATTCTTATTTTTCTGTAAATGCTGATTTTCTTATTTTACATATATTTCTTGTATCTATAGTATGCTCTGTTCCCTGCTTGAATTCGATGTTTCACCTCTTCTGTTTTCTGATTCTTACTACATATCATGGATCCTAGGTACTTAAATGTAACCACTTTCTCAAAATTGTAATTACCCTTCGCTACTTCTTTGCTTTCCCCAATGTTTTCTTGTCTTCCGATTCCCATATATTTTGTTTTGACTTGATTTATTTAAAGTTCTCTCTTCTTTGCTTCCGAGTCTCAGCAAGGCTTCTCTTAGACTATTTGGATCTCTTGCTATTAATGCCATATCATCTGCATACGCTATTATTTGCATTGATTTTTCAATAATCGTCCCTTTAAAACCACAATCTCTTATAATTCCTTCTACAGCTATATTAAATATTGACGCAGATAATCCATCTCTCTGCCGTACCCCAGAATTAAATTCAAATTCTTTTGATACATCGCCCTGCATCAAAACTGCTGCTGTGGATCGTTTCATCGTCATTTTCATCAGTCTTATCAACTTTCTAGGTATTCCTAAATTTTCGGCATCTTTGAAGATCGCATCACGTCTCAGGCTGTCAAATGCTTGCTTAAAATCAATGAATAATATTAGAAGTTCGATGTTTTGTTCATAGCATTTCTCTATAATTTGGTTTAATATATATATATATATATATATATATATATATATATATATATATATATATATATATATTTGCTGACCTTTTCTCATATTAAAAACTCAAGTCACCAAAATACACAGAATATTAGCTCTATTGATGTCATTTAACAGATTTGTTCTTCCACAATTTTTTCATATAATTATAATTTTAATTTTGCAATTTCTTTTTAATTAAGTTTAACCTGTTCGTAAGGGAGCACATTATTGAAATTAAGCGCGCAACTTTTGAACATCTGTATATATATATCGTTAACCTTGACATTGCTCGTTTTTCACCTACTGTACTTTTATCATCGGTTTTGCATATACGAATATGATCTTGGTTTTGAAATTTTAATACACTACCTTGTCAACACTTTGAGTTGTTAAAATGTCATTTACATCAGGACAAGTAGTTCTTTACTATGGAAGTATAGGACTACAACAAAAAGAGAGAAATAATGAAAGCTGCCCCAAAGCCAAAGCAAACAAACATCTTTATTAGTGAAGACTTTCCAAAAGGCATCCAGGAACAACGAAAAATTCTAAGAATACATTTAAATTATGCAAAAAAAGAAGGCCATACGGCTAAATTATTATACAACAAATTGATTATTAATGGAAACATGCATACAGTAGAAACGCTGGGATATAAAAGGGATAAAAGGGAAAATATAGAAAACAATACCCAAGTCCAAGCATTAAAATATGGATGGAGGAAATATAGCGAAAGGTCTCCTGAATGGGAAACTGAGGAAATAGAAAATACAAATAGAACCCACAAAGTCCCAAGATACATTACGACCATTCCAAAAAAACTAATAAGTAGAAATAGTAACGACATGAAGGGGGAGGGCGATACAACACTGCAAGGGTTAAAGGAACATGAGAAAGATAAGGTAAAAGGAATGCATGAAACTGGAGAAAACGCTGACAACGTGGCAATGAAAAAAAGGGTACCCAAAGAATATGATAAAAGGAACAGAAATAAAAACAAAAATAGAAAGCGGAATAATGCTAGGATCGGAACCTCGAATGTAAAAACAATGCTGCAAGTAGGGAAAATGAGGAAATAGCGAAGGAAATGATGAGATACAACATTGGAATACTAGCACTACAAGAAATAAGATGGAAAGGACAAGGAAACATTGATAAAGGTCCAAGGTCCTCATGTTACATAATAAGGGCATCGGGGGATTTTCGATTATTAAATAATATTGGATAGATTTAAGATCACGTCGCTTGAGGGCAGGCGTGCTAATTCCGGCATTAGAGTTCTATATCATATTTTTCATAACAAATAATAATTATAATTGTCCAATCGTTTAAACAAAATTAATTTTCGTGTACCGGGTTCGAATTGACGTTCATGAAATCTGTTTTATTGTGCGGCTGGTAGAACTAATGTCATGGTTGATTCGTGTTAAAGTTATTTTAATAATTAAAATATTTAATTTTAGTTCAGTTTATAAGAGTACATTTAGTTAAGTTAAAAAGCATATATATATATATATATATATATATATATATATATATGTATATATATATATATATATCAAAAATTAATTAAAATTTGGTTAAGCGGTCAATTAAAAAACTCAGTTATTGAATTACCCTATATTTCGCGACACTTTGTCGCTTCTTCTGGAGTAAAAATGTAGAGTTAAAAAATAATAAAATTTTATTATTTTTTAACTCTACATTTTTTACCCCAGAAGAAGCGACAAAGTGTCGCGAAATATAGGGTAATTTAATAAAGGAGTTTTTTAAATGACCGCTTACCCGAATTTTAATTAATTTTTGATAATATATCACGGTCATTAATTTCTTTTCAATTATATATATATATATATGTATATATATATATATATATATATATATATATATATATATATATATATATATATATATATATGTATACCGCTGGATAGCGTCTAAACTATGCAAATATGAAGAATAGGTATAAAACTCTAATTGAAAATCAAAAAAGAAATTTGTTTGTAATTCGTTAAATATATCCAAATTATAAGGGCCAAAATGTCGGTCCATCTCACATTTATCAAAATATAGCTGATAATTGAAGTTTATGGTCTTGAAAAAAAATCTAGAAAATTCCTAGACTTATTTTAAGACGATAACGTCTAACATTAAGTTCACTATTCGTCTTGTTGTTTTTTACCAAAATATTTATTCAATATAGTTTGCCGCACGTATGGTCTTTTTATTGCGATGTTTTTTTTGTGAATGTCAATGTTCTTTTACGTCGTAGTAGTACTTTGAACTTTCAATTTCTTTTAAAATAAAATTATTATATTCATAATAAAACAAAGCTCATTAACTTCATGTAGCATATCTATGGAATGTGTGTTATTTAATCTAAAATACCTGGGTTTTAGTTATTTGTATGTAATTATTTACATTCTTTTTTTTTAATTTGTGACGGTACTGACAAATACCGATGTAAGCGAAACAGGACAAAATAATTTACAAGGAGTGTTCGAAATGCACTCTAACGCAGGTATAATTTCGGCGATGAAAGGTATTATGTATGCGGGTAAAATTTGGCATGTTCTCAAGTATGCGTTGATCTGCAACAAAAATGCGATTTTGCAGATCTGCGGCATTTTCAATGTCGAGGCGATGTAATATCTGGCTGATGAACTTCTCTATGTTGGAACCACTTACAATAGGTAACCCGGTGGTAAAAATCTAATTCCGTTAATCTTTACACGCGTTGGATTTGATACGAAAAAGTAAATTAGTTTTTAAAATTTGATGTATCTTTGAGACACATTTACTTCCAGTGCTAAGGTTGTAGTGCTTACGTCAGGATCCACTTGTACAATATTTAAAATACCCTCTTCTGTTTGTTGTACTATACGTGATCTTTGAGGGTCATGACTTTTGAAATGTGGAATAACTGATCCTGTATCCCGAAATCGATATACGGCTCTTGCGGTCTTAGTCGAAAGAAGACGTCGATTCTGTGAAAGTTCTGTGTACAATTTTTTTGCCGCAAGGCTTATTTTATCCCGTTTCGCCATAAATTAAAATCATATCAGATTCACAGGACTTCAAAGAAGTAACATTTGACTCCCATCTCACATTTGTAACTCATGATATCGTTTCTTCGGCCATCAGGATGACAGGCTTTATTCTGCGCGATTCAAGATTACTCATTGCTCATTGCTCACAAATATGATTTTCTCGTTGGAGTGTCTATTGACGTTTACACAGGCATCTTCTGAAGTATCTTCGGCTAAGAGTAAATAATATTTATGCTTGAAAAGGATATCCTTTACAAGGATTTCCACATGATGCCTTATTGAACACGTTTTCGATGATATCTCTGAAACTCAGACGTATAAATTTATGTTTTCCGTTTTACATTTATTCTTTTTAAGTTTACTTTATAACGAAAGTGACTCTCCTTTACTATTGGCTAGACTAGCATTTCATAAATCGAGAGATTTTATAACATACTATCATAAAAGGTACATACTAACCTCTTGATTAAATCACTTGTTACTTTTATGTCTAATGCGTACAATCGAATAAGTCAAATTGTTACATAGTTAATTGTTGTTAAAGCAGATTACTGGATACTAAGATTATAGTATGATCTTTAATTATTGTATTTAATAAATGATTATATATATATCACTCTCTTTGTTTTTCCTTTCACTTTGTATTTATTTTTTTAAATTCAGATATACAGTTTTTTTAGTATTCATAAGGTACTATATTATATTGTTCTTAATTCTATATTAATATTATTATTACAATACGGAGAACACAAATTAACCTCATAGGATAAATAACTGGATTCTAAAACTACTTTGCATGTATATATATATATATATATATATATGTATGAACTTCATGTGTATGAGAATTAATAATTATTAAATCTCATTTTACATGCGATTGTCGCTATAATTTGTTGCATTTAATTCTACAATTCGGCAAATCACTTTTGCCCTAGATTGTAGACGCAACAAGCCGCGACATCAACTGTACAAGTTGTTAGTACAAATGAAAAATTTTGTGAAAAACTTATCTGCGCGGAATGTGCATATATCGATATTTCACTGTTTTTTACAGATCATCAGTGCACCTTACCGAAGACAGACATGATATTCACTTCTATACTACGTGTATATATACGAACTGTAATGAACTTCATGTGTATGAGAATTAATAATTATTAAATCTCATTTTACACGCGATTGTCGCTATGAGATTTAATAATTATTAATTCTCATACACATGAAGTTCATTACAGTTCGTATATATACACGTAGTATAGAAGTGAATATCATGTCTGTCTTCGGTAAGGTGCAATGATGATCTGTAAAAAACAGTGAAATATCGATATATGCACATTCCGCGCAGATAAGTTTTTCACAAAATTTTTCATTTGTACTGACAACTTGTACAGTTGATGTCGCGGCTTGTTGCGTCTACAATCTAGGGCAAAAGTGATTTGCCGAATTGTAGAATTAAATGCAACAAATTATAGCGACAATCGCATGTAAAATGAGATTTAATAATTATTAATTCTCATACACATGAAGTTCATTACAGTTCGTATATATACACGTAGTATAGAAGTGAATATCATGTCTGTCTTCGGTAAGGTGCACTGATGATCTGTAAAAAACAGTGAAATATCGATATATGCACATTCCGCGCAGATAAGTTTTTCACAAAATTTTTCATATATGTATATATATATATATATATATATACATATATATATATATATATATATATATATATGGTAAACCTAATCAGTAGGCGATTAAAGGTCTGTATATTACTTCAAAATAGGGGGGGTCTAGGGGGGTCTGCCCGTTGGGCAGTCAGGTGCCATTCCGCCTTTCCAGCAAGAGTGAGGAACCATGCTACGCGGCGCTATCTCGTCGCCGCGCAATGCACACACCACTAGGACCGGTCCTGGGCGACAACCTGGCTAGGTTGCCGTTAACAGCACACACACGTTCGACGTGTGTGCTATGCCCCCGCTTCGGCGGAAAACGTTAAGATGGCATAAGTGTGACCATCGTCGACCGAGGTAGCCACTAAGAGTGTTCCCTTAGTTGCGATGAGCAACCCCGTGCAGGGTGCGCTTCGCCTGTCTGCGCCTTGCCTCGTTGGGGCGGGGGTCAGACCGTCGAAGTACTGCACGGAATTGTAAAGAAGTTGTCGGGAAAGGGTTGGCGGCCCTACGCAACGGCTGGTTATCCGTCCTCTCTAAATTCATGCGACCGATCACTAAACACACGCACGAACGCACCGACATACAAAACCCTACACTTACGCTCTCAAACAAAACCACACACCCATAGAGAGACGCAAGCTGCCAGCAACAACCAACACACAAGTTCATACCCAGAAGGAGACACAAATTGCTAGCAGCGAACAACACATATTTTCACACCTTGTTATCTATTTTTTGGAATACTAAGGCATGATTTATTATTATTACTAGAATGTATCTTTGAATAATTCAAACCATAGCAACTTAATCACTTGACATTTATATCCTGTCATTCATATTTTGTATTCTCTTGAAAAAGGCGTATACAGCCGAAACATGTAGAGTTTTTTTTAAATACATATATTTTGAAGTAATATACAGACCTTTAATCGCCTACTGATTAGGTTTACCATATCATACCAAGGTCACGAAGTTATTATATATATATATATATATATATACCGGGTGCGGCAATAGTGTGTCGGCGGAGCTTAGCATGAAAACTAATAAAGTTGTAACAATGAAATTTTACGTACACATAATTTTATTTATATATTTACAGGGTGTTCCAAATTTCCGCAACCACTTTCAATTTTTTTTTTTAAATAGATTGCTATACTTTCTTGTTGTTATGATGATAGCCACCCAAATTATCTTTGCAATGATATATGACAATGTGCACTTACAACTGTTAGTTTTGGTTTTATTGCAAATTTTGTTAAAATCTTGGCAGTTGCAGCGTCTAACATTTTAAGTCTTAGCCTGAAAATGGGTGCAGTGCCTCACGTAACTTTTTTGTTACCAATTTATGGACTAACACGTTATATGTTTTGAGGGTGAACAACGTGACAACATATACAGAGTGTTAAATATGTCGTGCCAAAGTTATCGAAGTTTAAAGGCTATTTTCTCTTTTTTCTTAAATTGAACCTATAATTTTTTTATTAGTTAGCAAATTCCTTGTAAAATTTCCGTTAAAATGGTACCAATAACATAGTACTTATTTCTAGTATTTTCGAAGTTATAACCCTTTAATGTGATATACCTATGTTTATAATATTCAATATGCGGTGCTGCATTTAATAGTTGGGTGGTTGGCCATGAAATGATATTAAGCAAAAATTGCTGTGTAACCAAACGTCAAATATCTACTTAAAATTTCCATATAAAGTGTTTTTAAATAGTTTCTCTTTACTGTAATCGCGTTTAATTGTTATAATTTAAGTTCGGCTAGTTAATTAACAATTTCCGTTTGTTCGTTATTAGTTGTTATCTTGTTGTCAGTTATATCGTTTTGTTGTCATTATTTTTTATTTCCATGCCGTAATAGTTTATAGTTGTGTTTCTTTAGAATGAATTTTTCGAAGGAGGAGCTAATAGACATGGTATTTGTACTTGGCGCTAGCAATAGAAATCCACTTTTAGCATCAAGAACATATGCTATGGAGTATCCTCACCGAAGAGCACCAGATATTAAGACGTTTGAAAATTTGTTGACAAGGTTTCTTCGGACGGGTTCAGTGAATTATGTCAAACATGAAAGAACTAAGTCACAGTTACAGAAGATAATGAAGTGACAGTCGTCCAGTCCGTTGTGGAAAATCCGCGCGTATCTACAAGGATAATTTCGAAAGAACACGGGATAGAAGTCACTGCTGTAAGAAGGATTTTAAAAAACATAAATTTCACCCTTACAAAATTCAAAATCATCAAGGCTTATTACAAACGGATTTTGAAAGGAGACTTGTTTACTGTGAATGGATACTTTTCCAATTACGACAAGATCTAACTTTTCTAGATCATGTGCTTTTCACAGATGAAGCAACATTTGCTAATTGTGGAATAACAAATAGAAAAAATTCTCATTATTATGACACTAGAAACCCTCATTTTGTGCAACCCATTTTATACCAACAAAAATGGAGTGTTAACACCTGGGGAGGCATCATAGGAAACACTATTGTAGGTCCATTCTTTTTTAATAATACTTTAAATTGTGAAATCTACACAAATTTCCTACAAAATAATTTACCATTGCTGTTAGAAGACCTACCAGATAACGTCATAAGGAGATTGTGGTACCAACATGATGGTGCACCTGCACATTACGATGCTGCTGCAAGAACACATTTAGATAGGGTATTCACCAATAGGTGGATTGGGAGAGGAAGCTTTATAAACTGGCCACCGCGGTCACCAGATCTAACCCCTTGTGATTTTTTTCTGTGGCCTACTGTAAAAAATATAGTTTACGAAACACCTCCTACAACGGCAGACAACATGCAGCAACGAATCAGAAACGCTTTTCTTCAAGTAAGTGAAAACAACATGGCTCAAAATGTAAGTCTGTCGATGCAGAGGCGATTAAGAGCATGTGTAGAGCAGAATGGAAATATATTTGAACACATTTTATATTAATTTTGTTTTATTATTTAAAAATTACAAAATGTTATTCTAAAACTAATAATAAAGAATTAAGAAACAGGTGTTTGTAAAAGTTACTTTGTTTGATATCATTTCATGGCCAACCAACTATTAGATGCACCGCATATTGAATATTATAAACACAGGTATATCCCATTAAAGGGTTATAACTTCGAAAATACTAGAAATAAGTACTATGTTATTGGTACCATTTTAACCGCAATTTTACAATGAATTTGCCGACTAATAAAAAAATTATAGGTTCAATTAAAAAAAAAAAGAGAAAATAGCCTTTAAACTTCGATAACTTTGGCACGACATATTTAACACTCTGTATATGTTGTCACGTTGTTCACCCTAAAAACATATAACGTGTTAGTCCATAAATTGGTAACAAAAAAGTTACGTGAGGCACTGCACCCATTTTCAGGCTAAGACTTAAAATGTTAGACGCTGCAACTGTCAAGATTTTAACAAAATTTGCAATAAAACCAAAACTAGCAGTTGTAAGTGCACATTGTCATATATCATTGCAAAGATAATTTGGGTGGCTATCATCATAATAACAAGAAAGTATAGCAATCTATTTAAAAAAAAAAAATTGAAAGTGGTTGCGTAAATTTGGAACACCCTGTAAATATATAAATATAATTAGAAAATGCACTGTAGCATACTACATGTGTACGTAAAATTTCATTGTTACAACTTTATTACTTTTCATGCTAAGCTCCGCCGGCACACTATTGCCGCACCCGGTATATATATATATATATATATATATATATATATATAATTAAAACGTCTATATCGTTATTATTACATTAAATAGAGATTGGTGCATGAACATTTAAATTGGAAACTTTTTGCAATTTACTATATATTTCATATTTAAATTCGCACTCTGTTTTTATACGAAACACTTCAAACTCTACAGTCATATTAGTTCCTTTTTTGCTTGCTATTCGTTGTGTCATAGTATGGATTAACAGTTATTTGGATATATCCACAATTAGTTTTAGTAATTCTATTTCAACACTGAAGCCCTCGTGTTTGAGATAACTGCCTTTCAGCTAGGTAAATACGTTATTGTTTAAATATGTCAGCTGTTAAAATTATTGGCTGACGATAAAATGACTGGTGCACGTGATAAGAGGAATGGTACATTATATTTTCTGCATATAAATTTTATTTAGTATAATTATAAAGCACGTGTTATTTTAGTATGTCTAGTGAAGGAGAAGAATCTATCGCGCGAATTAGTAGTGTGTATATATATTTATATATATATAGAAGCATTACAAGAAAGGCTCCTCCTCTGAAAGGGATACAAAAACAAGCTATATAGTTATAATGTTCATATTTACTATATGTTTTCATGCCAGTGAGGGGAGGAATTCAATTAATTCCTCCCCTCACTGGCATGTTGACAGAGTTATTGTAAACAAAACAATATATGTTTCATAACCAAACTTATTCAATAATTCTTAAAATAATTTTATGAACCCATTTGCAGTGAAATATTACCTAAATTATAACTGTATAACAACATAATTATGAGTACGAACAAGACAATAAACGGCCAGTCATTTTGCTTAAAACAAAAGAATAAACGGCGTCTTTACCACCATTGTTGTAACGAACGATCACGAAAATTTCGCTCCGATAAAAGTAATTTTTTTCTACTAAAATAATTAGTGTCCAATTGTTAAGTTTATCTAAAACGCTTACAATATCTGTCGTCAACACACTGAAAAAGTTACAAAAGACCAGACCATCACATTCCGGAGATAGAAATTTTTGAAATTTTGGGACTTATAAATCATACTACTAAGAAATGTTCTACTAGTCTACTAAGTCTACTAAGAAATGTTCACCGAAGATCAAGCCATTCAACGAAGCACACGAACGCCGCCAAGCAATAAGCTGTCGTCGGACTTTGGAAACATCACGAACAAGCCATCCTAAGGGAACCGATCTGGTTAATATCCGTTTTCCTGACTCAAGAACCATTCCAGAACCTATAGACAGAGATCACCGAAGTTAATTCCCGAAAATACAGGTTTTTTTATATACTAATTGTTACACGCCATTTTAAATAGTCATATTCACATATAGAACTGGTTGTTCTCAACTTACTCGTACTTACAGTTAGCGATTTGTTCCTCAAACACTGTAAACTGTTATTAAACAGATTGAAGTTCACTTTGCACTCGTTTAACTATTGAAACTTAATCTATTATTTCAAATATTCACAATTTTATTAGACTGATATTGTTAACACATGTTTATTCACAAGAGTAAAGAAGATTTGTATTAGTACCAATTTTTATCGCATGTATCATTGCTTGTGTTCCACGAAATACCGATTTAATTTTGAATTTTTAAGAATTTTGTTTGTACAATAAAGTTAATGTTTTTTATCATTTTATTTTTTGGTTTTATTTTAATTGCTTGAAGTGTTGTTCAAATTGATTTATTAAAATAAATAAGCTAAGAGAGGAGTAGAAATACCAGAACCGACTTTGAACCCTGGAGATACGAAATATTGAGCTAGCCGTCTATAATAAAAAAAAGGAAAGAATAATAAGCCCATTTCTAAGTTAAGTATAAAATCAACATTTTACATAACAGTTAATATTACTTTTTACGTCTCATTTAACATTATCACGATGATCAAGAGAATAAACCGCAACATAATATCATACTGAGATATATTAAAAGTTCATACATAAAGAATTTAAAATATTAAGAAACGTATCAATATATATATATATATATATATATATATATATATATATATATATAAATTTCGTCGCATGTTTTCGCGGTCGTTTGTTGAAGCGTTGTTCTTCGGGATATTTCGCAGCGTTTGGATGATTTCGTCCTGAGAAGGACAACTTTCTTCCTGACGTTTCGGTGACATCACTTTCACCTTTTTCTAGAGGATCTTCTCGTTGCCATGGTAACTTCCAGAGTGCGTCGATTTCCTGAGCCACTCGTATTATATGGTCCCATCGTAGTGGGGACGCGTGTCTGTCTCCTCGTGATTGGTCCGTCGGTTGTTCTGTCGCTTTCGACTTTTGGTCTGTGGCAAGTTGTTATCATTACGTCGCCTGTGTGTAATCTCTCTGTTGAGCAAGGCCAGCTTCCATGTGTCAGGCAAACGCTGTCCGTCGTTACGTTTGTTCATACAGTTTTGCCGTTTCTCAACTTCTATAGCTTCTCTTATAATCCTGTACGTTAACCTCGTATTGCGTGCTATAGTTTTTGTACCGTCAAAGTCGATGGTGTGTTCTGTATGTAGCACATGCTTAGCTAGGGATTATGTTTCTTTTTTAACTACCGCATTTCTGTATTCTTCCCTCCGTACGCTGGTTTTACTGTTAGTATGCCCTATGTATATTTGTTCGCATTCATAGCACGGTATTTCGTAGACCCCTTGGTTTTCTAGTTCTATCTTATCCTTTGTATTAGGCAAAATGTCTCTTATTTTCCTGTCTGTCGTATAAATGGTGTCTATGTCGTGTCGGCGTAATATTCTATCTATTTTCTCAGTCGTACCTTTCACGTAAGGGAGAAATGCTGTCCGTGTAGATCTTTCTTTCTTTTTTGGTTGATTCTTGTTAATTCGTGTAGCTCTGTTAATGGTATGTTGTGAATATCCGTTCGCGTGTAATATGTTTTTTATTGTTCCCATTTCTTCGTTTCGATGTTCTGCGTCTGACAGAGTTTGAGATCTGTGGATTTATGTTTTTACTACGGAGTTTAACTGTGCTGGGTGATGATGTGAAGATGCGTTGAGATATCTGTTCGTATGTGTAGGTTTTCTGTACACTAGCGAGGATCCTAGCGAGCCATCCGGTTTTTTTATTACCGTCAAGTCTAAGAACGCTAGCCGATTTCTTTCCTCCATTTCGACAGTAAACTTTATTTTCGGATGTCTGGTGTTCAGAAGTTGTAAAAACTCGCTTAATTTCTCTAGAAAACCAAGGAGTCTACGAAATACCGTGCTATGAATACGAACAAATATACATAGGGCATACTAACCGTAAAACCAGCGTATGGAGGGAAGAGCACAGAAATGCGGTAGCTACAAAAGAAACAACATCATCCCTAGCTAAGCATGTGCTACATACAGGACACACCATCGACTTTGACGGTACAAAAACTATAACACGCAATACGAGGTTAACGTACAGGATTATAAGAGAAGCTATAGAAATTGAGAAACGGCAAAACTGTATGAACAAACGTGACGACGGACAGAGTTTGCCTGACACATGGAAGCTGGCCTTGCTCAACAGGCAGATTACACACAAGTGACGTAATGATAACAACTTGCCATAGCCCAGTCATACTAGCTCGGACCGAACGCAAACCGATTGACCAATAGTCGAAAACGATAGAACAACCGACGGACCAATCACGATGAGTCAGACACGCGTCCCCACTACGACGGGACCATATAATACGAGCGGCCCAGGAAATCGACGTACGCTTGAAGTTACCACCGCAACGAGAAGATTCTCTAGAAAAATGTGAAAGTGATGTCACCGAAACGTCAGGAAGAAAGTTGGCCTTCTCAGGACGAAATCATCCAAACGCGGCGAAATATCCCGAAGAACAACGCTTCATATATATATATATTGTAGTAGGGCAAGCTTACGCATAAGAATGCCCTAGTTTTGTAAAATACAGATCATCTTAGTTAGTATGTAAATATTAGAAATTAAGATAATTTTGGAACTGAATTCTTCATCTGTCATATCAATAAAGTTAATTTCGTGTTTTTAATTGTTAAAAATTAATTCTCATATTTATTTATTTATATCTTTTCATTTGCTTTAGTCATTTTATTTCAATATTATGTGCAACGAAAACATTTTAACTTAATTGATCAATAATAAATGACACATAATCTTTAGAGAAAACTGTATTTTTTCAAACTAAATACAGCGGAAAATATCCCAATCAAAAATTAGCATAATATAAAATTACTAACATTCACATGACAATTATTTATTTACTATAATAAAATATATAATTTTTGTAAGATATCTATATGGTTGGAGTAATTAAATTATCATTTTCACTAAAATTATTAGCGAGATTATATTAAAACATACAAATTAGACGAATAAGAAGTTAGCATTCTAAACCAACGATTGTTAGCGTCAGGTTGTAAAAATTCCAATAAGACGCCGACGTATTATTAAGTGCCGCTCTGGAAATAAGAAGAAAAATCATTAAATAAATTAGAAAAACTAAACTACGAACATATAAAAATATCACCTGTTTATCCAGCACCTTTTTGACTTAGTTTGCGTATCCATACATGATCCAGTTCCTTATTAACCGAAACTTGCATTTCACCGGGGACAATATCCTGCCAAACCGAAGCTAAGCGGTGACGCCGTAAGATTACCCGCTAAAAAAAACCTGTATCTTGAACGTTGGAATTACAAGAATACTCCTGACTGCCCGAGTCCCGTCTATCTCCAATTTAAGTATGATTTATATCTCCTAAAAATTTTGAAATGTTGAATAAGTTAAATTCATAAAGAAAAACTACTCTTAAAGATATTAAGAAAGATATGCCTTATAGGTACATTTAGAATAAGAATTCGTTTATAAAAAGTCGAAGAATACAGTTCCTCTGTTTATAATTCTTTTTAAAAATAATAGTTTAAGTAGATAAATACAATTTAACTCATTATCTTTATTAATCGTAACTTAACCTAAGAATTTATGGTATTCATATTATCACATGACTTGTTCCAAATAAATATTATTCCTATTCTTATATTAATCACTTACCTGCCAATCAATACATCAATAAAACCATTTACATTATTCTTTGATTCTCTCGTTTCATTTTGTAGATATTGCATTTTAAATATACCATCATTTATTATCTTGTTCACCATTATTAACACGTATTTCTGTCGAGTACCGAACCTACATCGTAAGTGTATTTATAAAGCACAAAACTATGAGTCTCATTGTTCTATAAGCCGGACATTTAACATAAATTATAGCCCACAAGAAATTAAGCAATAAAAAGGTATACAAATTAAAAGCTGTTGAGGTTAAGTATACTTCGTTTTATGTACGATTATTTATTATTTGAATTATACGCATGTAACAGATACAATCTTTTAAACAATTCCATCTGTATGCAATATTTGAAATTATATCAATAGATATTTTTATTTTATTTTTAAAAATTACCTTACCAGCTTCACTATATTTAATCATTTAATTTTGTATTTATTATCAGGCCCTTTATATATATATATATATATATATATATATATATATATATATATATATATATATATATATATATATATATCAATGTACACAAAATCTAATATATTTGATTATGTTAATGTTTACAACGAGATATTTAAATGTTCAGCTCACAATAGTATGTTAATAGTTTTAGACATCTATTTTATGTCATAACTAGTAATTTAGAATACATATAGGTACATTAGTGTCCCTTATTTTAAAATTTTTTGAAATGTTGAAACGGTACCCTCTCATTTTTTTCCATTGGACTTGAAAATAATTCACGTAAAATTTGACGCCCTCATGACCACGCCTTCCCTAAGCGGCGGGGCCTTAAAATGCGAAATATTCATTTTTTCTATGATCGAGCTATTTTAGGACTTAAAAATTTTTGTTTTGTTTATTTTTATCCAATTTGTGGATTTGTGTTCTTCTTTGGTTTGTGAACTTTGCATGCAACAAGAAATTATTAAAACAGTCAAACAAAAGAAAAATAATAAATAAGAAAGGGGTTTCCCCGAAAACGACACAAAGCAAAAAATAAACTTGGCATTACAAAAAGCTCAGTGCGACAGAATAACTGACAGCAAACAATAAATCTGTATTTTGAGTAATAAAGTTAATAATTTGTGGTTATAAATTTAAAGAAAAAATAATGTCGCAAGACTTACGTAGCAGTAATAAATATAAAGTGTATTTAATTGGAAATGTTAATCACCGAATCACGGGCACGAAACTTCCTTCAAACCGACAAGTGCTTGGCTGTTTTATTTTACAATATTCGTCAAGGAAAATTAACAGTGCAAGAAAGTGCTAATCTAACTATAAAGGAATGTATGCTTTTCTGGGAAAAAGCTAGAATACCCACTAATATATCCAGAAATAGTGTGGAAAAATTAATTAAATTACACGGAGTTTGGAAAAATTTGCAAAGCAATTCGAAGAAGACCACTCAAGTTCTCAAAGATAAAGAAAATTTCTTTCTGCATACATTGGACAATCTCTTCGACATAGCGCACGCTGATGCCTTAGAGATAATGGAAATCGAAGAAGACAAAACTTTTTTGCAACGGCAGCGGGAATCTGGTAGACTGGGTTCTTTGGTAGGAGTAGATTACAATCTATGGCGAAGAGAAGAGAGAAAAAAATCGTGGTTATTAACAGAAAGAAGCAGGCAGCTAAAGGAAAATGAAACAACAGCCAAATCACCTAATTCTAGTTTCTCATCGGATTCGTCATCCATGAATTCAGTTGAAAATCATCGAGATATCAGTTCACAGCATTGGGAAGAAAATTTATTGCCTTTGCAAAAAAGGGGAAAAAAGGATTTTCTTTCTCCGAAACTTATGGCTGCCCTCGATAGATGTCAGTTGAGTATGCGTGACTCCGTCTATATTCTGGAAGCAGCATTAGAAGCTCTTCGACATAATGTAAACGAATTTATAATACATAAAACTTCCATGCAAAGAATAAGAACACAGATGAGAAAAGAACGTGCCGAACAAATTAAGACAGATTTTAAAAATAATGTTCCTGAAATGGTCACTAGTCATTGGGATGGGAAATTATTGCGTGCAATAAATGCACAAAATGTTAAAGAAGAGCGACTTCCAATAGTGATCACATATGAAAATGAGGAGAAACTTATCGCAGTGCCTAAATTAGATCATGCAAGTGGAAAAGAACAGGCTGCAGCTGTACTAAATGCAATAAATGATTGGCAACCCTCCGATATAGTTCAAATTATGTGCTGTGACACCACAGCTTCTAACACGGGTCGCTTTAACGGTGCATGTGCTCTACTGGAACAATCACTAAAAAGGGAACTTATTTTATTTGGGTGTAGGCATAATGTATACGAGTTGGTGTTGAAAACTGTATTTGAAACCAAAATCCCTCAAGTGACGCTTAGCGCTGATGTACCGATCTTTAAAAAGTTGAAAAGCAATTGGAACAATATTAAGCAAAAGAATTTTCAAAATGGCATTTCAAATCAGCATTTTCAACCATCGCAAATTGACAGCTTGATTAGCTTTTATCTTTCTGAACTCGAAAAACCAATTGTGAGAGGTGATTACCGTGAATTGATCGAGCTTTCGATATTATTTTTTAGTGGAAATTATAATAACAAATTTATAATAAAACCTCCTGGCGCTATGCATCAAGCACGATGGATGGCAAGAGCTATTTATGCGATAAAAATGTTCTTATTTCGCGATCAACTAAATTTAACAAGAAAAGAGAACGAAGGATTGCAAGAAGTTTGTCTATTCATTGTAGCAACTTACGTTGAACCATGGATGCAATGCAACTTAGCCATAAAAGCTCCCCACCAAGACTTGTGTTTCATAAAAGCTGTTAAGAATTATGAATATATTGACCATTCAATTGCACAAGCTGTTTTAAAAAAATTTTGCCAACATCTATATTATTTAACTGAAGAAGTCGTCATTTTATTTCTTTTTGATGATATGGTTGATATCGAGGCAAAAAGGAATATTGTGGAAAGTTTAACAAAAGAAAGCATATTTGAAAATACAAAGCGATATGTTCCATCGAAAGAAAAAATGCGTTGCTCATTATATGGTAAGTGTTTTCTAATTATTGAGTTCTTTGTCATTATGCTAATTTCCTTTTTCATTTTACACAGATAAAAAACTATTAGATTTTGTTTCAATAAAAAGCAATGATATGTTTTATCGATTGAAAATAAACATCGATTTTCTTACCGAAGACCCATCAACTTGGGAAGATAGTGCTTCCTTTTTAGAAGCTAAAGCAAAAGTAATTCACTTGAAAGCGTAAATGACAACGCTGAAGGAGCTGTTAACCTGATGCAGCAATTCCACGGATTTCTAACAGTTCAAGAAGAACAAAAGCAATATTTATTGCAATGTGTATAAGAGCATAGAAAAATATATCCAAATTGTTTAAAAAGTACCTTAAAAAGAAAATATGTTGCTGCCTAATACAGCGGTTTGCAACGCTCCGACTTGCCCCGTTCAAAAATGTTGTATGATCTCGAAGTAACGGCGTCAATTCTTCGAATTGTGTCGTTGATATGACAATATTTGTCGAAATTTGTTTTTTAACACAAAAGCTTTAATTTTAATTTTATACTTTTATTTTTTTAGATGAATTTCTTATTTTTAATTATTATCTTAATGTTACGTTTTCCTCATGAAACTGTTTAGTTTTATTTAAATAAAAACTTGTTAAAAAAAGAAATTTAAAAAAAGTTATAAAATAATAAAGGAACATTTTTAGGGCCCGCACCATAGGGAAGGCGTGGTCGTGCGGGCGTAAAAATTTGCATGAGTTATATTTACGTCAAATAGTAAAAAATGGTAGACACATTCACAAAAAAGAACCACATCGCCACATCACAGAAATTATCCAGACCGAGCGTAAAAGTAAATTCAGCGCTGCCTGTTGTCAGACAGCCGAAGTACCTCGCCCCGTCCACATAACCAATGTGAAGTAACGACGCCCTTCCTTCTGTGATGTGGCAATGTTGTTCTTTTTTGTTAATGTGTCTGAAGATATTCTTTCTCCAGCAGGGGCGTACCGATGAGCCTGTAGAAAGGCGAAATACGTATCCACGTCTCTGGGGAGGGATATGTTCGGACACGTTCACAAAAAATATTAATAGTGAACCTGTATTTGTGTTCTTCACACCAGATTTTTAATAATATTTTATATTATTAAAAATACCCGTGTATTATACAAAACTGGTGGGGTTTACCTACTCATGTGTGTTTTAATTATTCTGATACATTACACATGCGGTTAGTCCGTAGTAGGAGTGAAGACACAAACAAAATGCAGTTTCTAGAGAGATGGCTGTGCCACCTTTGGAAGGGCGTCGTTACTTCACATTGGTTATGTGGAAGGGGCGAGGTACTTCAGCTGTCTGACAACAGGCAGCGCTGAATTTACTTCTACGTTCGGTCTGGATAATTTCTGTGATGTGGCGATGTGGTTCTTTTTTGTGAATGTGCCTGAAGATATCCTTTCTCCAGCAGGAAGGGGCGTACCGATGAGCCTGTAGAAAGGCGAAATACGTATCTACGTCTCTGAGGAGGGATATGTTCGGACACGTTCACAAAAATATTAATAGTGAACCTGTATTTGTGTTCTTCACACCAGATTTTTAATAATATTTTATATTATTAAAAATAACTTTGTATTATACAAAACCGGTGGGGTTTACCTACTCATGTATGTTTCAATTATTCTGATAAATTATTAAAATCCTTCTTTTTGGAAATTAGCTATTTTACCAATTCATTCATGGCTTATGATGTTACTAATAAAACTGATTTCCAGGAAGTAATGTTTTTGATCTCAATAGCAATGTGGAGGTTTATTGTATCCAGAATTTAAGAAGGTATTCAAAAATGTAAAAATATTCGAAGTGTTCCGTTTAAAATATCAAATTCGATATCTATTTCCGGTATAACCGGAAGTAACACAGCAAATTTGATATTATTTTTAGAATACTTGAATCTTTTTACAAGGGTGTGCCCAATTTTATTTAAAAAGAATGAATCGTTGCAGAGATACTTAGGGGTTCCATACTTTTTACTGACACTGTGTACATATTTTATAGATTAGTGGTCTAGAGCAATGGTCCGGCAAGCCATGCACGTGGGTTCGAATCCCACATAAGGGCGAATTTTTTTTCTGTAAAAAATTTGAATAAATTAGCATCGTAATATGTAGAAAGCATATTTACACTGTATACATACAGTTCAAAAACGGGAATAGATTTATTTCACAGTTATTCATTTTTTAGTACTTATTTGATGGCTGTTTCCAACAAAATATATGAATATTGTTTTGTTTTAAAGTACACTTTAATGTTCTAAATATACACACAATACAGTACGAAATATGAATTCGCATATTGTGGATTGGGAATAATAGGTTTAATTAAAGCTGTTAATACTTTCAATGAGTTAATTTTTAAAATTCGAATAATTCAGTTTTCAAACAGCCTCTCTTGTAAAAGCGCTTACAGTGCCTAACAAAATTCAATAATGGAATATATTCAGGATAGGCAAAAATAATTTATATAAATAAAATATGATTTAAACAATTCCATAACTAAATCTTTATTTGGAATAATATTTTATAAATGTTTACTCTTGTTATGACTAAAATACATCTATATATTAGGTTGGTACACATAAAGTATTTTAATCTTTATTGTTTACTTGCTCGAACTAAATTAGTAGACAGATTTCTATTCAAATCTATAATAAGAAGCCTATCCAATCTTGATTACAATTCAGTAGCGGCGCATTCAGGCAATGGTAGTAAATAGATACAAATACAATCTACAGTTTAATTGATACTTTTGTTCCATGATATAACAGAAATATTATAAATTCGTTAAAACAGAAAGAATATAATTTCAAAAAAGCGTAATGTAATCACAGTCAGTCTATCATTTACAAGCTTCGATAGTTAGTTAAATAAAGAATAAAAGCTTTTCTTCGATATTACCAAGATGATATTGAAGTTGATACACAATTACAGATCGTTTTGGCAGAATATCCGAGGGAAAAAACCAATTTTAAGATTCATGGATGTATGATTCTTGATGATAATGAACTTGAAACTAATATTTTTCGACTTCCTGCTTCCTGTCTCTTCATTATCCCCCAAACTACCACAATTTCTGCTACGGTCCTTCTACTACTAGTCATGAAACTACATATAAGAAGGATTGGATGACGAGGAACAATTCGACGTTATTTACACAGATGTTTCTAAGGTATTCAATACGCAAAATCATAACTAGAGACCGGACACATCGGGTTGAATTGACGTCGTCATTACGACGGACGATGTAAATGGTCTACAACATCTGTAAGGACATCACGCTGTTATTGAATGCACTATTGATCTGGTTAACGCGCACATCTGTTTTCATCGAGAATTCCGACGTTTCTTGTTGGATATTTACAGTTAAATTTATGTTTTCGTGACAGTAGACAGAAGCGTGTGGAGTTTTAATAATTTAGTCTATTTAGATATTAATACTCCTTTACTCAACTTGAACTACAAAATGAGCTAATAAAGATGTATTTCGTATTTTGTAGCCGTGTATGTACCCGTTTTATTATTATAAGTATAATTATATAAATAAAATTAAATACTTAAAAAATGCAAATGTTCAATAGTATACTCGTGGGCGATGAGTCATCAACCTCTCGTGTCCGGTCTCTAATCATAACTATTTAATACATAAACTATGTGCTCTTGTTTTTTTTAACGACTCGCTTACGTTCCTGTTATGGTATCTATCTGAACGAAGTTCCTATGCATCCAACAAATGTGTCTTATAATTATTATTGTTCTTTTTCATATTTTATTGCCTCCGATCTTGCAAGGATCCTAGATTTAATACCTTGCACAGGTATTAAATCTAGGATCCCTGCTTTTAATATATAGCTAAATGATCGTTTTCCGATGCTGGGTTGCGAAATATTGGCATATGCTGATGACATGCAAATATTTACTACCATACCAATACAAACGACGCTCTGCGTCTGCAGGTGAATTTAAATATTATTAATAATTGGCGCTTTGTAAATGAAATTCTTTTGAAATAGGGAAATTAAATTTGATTATGCTATTGAGCATATTTTTACAAAGATACACTAAAAGACTTAGGAATGTAATTTGACTCTGGCTTAAAACTTGGTAATCACTTTAATAGTTCTTGTACTGCTGCTTCTAAATCTTTTAACTTTATACTTTGCACCTGTAGAAATTTTAGTGATTTAGCAGCTTTGAAGTCTTTATATTATGCATTTGTACACTGTAAACTGGATTATGGATCAATTATATGATAACCAAACTTCATATATCCGGGCTTTTTATTTGAGCATGTTCAAAAGCTATTTCTTTAAATTTCACTTAAAGCTGACGAAACTCCTTACATTGTGTACAGAACTCTTCCGAATATATGGTTTTGTGTCATGTTCGTCGAGAGGACAGGATTCTAGCTTTCGTTACTTGGCGAGGTTTATTACTAACAATGTTGACCCTCTTCCACTGTTGGCTAAACTTACTTTCTTGCCCCGTCGCAATTAAACCGTTGCCGATAAATTTTTGTTCCAACGCCATTAAAGTATTTTGTCAGGGATAATGATTTTAATATTGTAGCTATCTAATGTTTGGAATTTAATTTCTATTTTTCACCTTGATACTTTTTTAATTTATTTTATTTTACATTACAATTTTATACAAAATAATACAAATCTGTATAAAAACAAATTTGTATCTGTATATGCATGGACACACAGTACGTATTTACTAGCTTTTGCTTCAACTACCAGACGCATGCGTTTCTGTGTAACCACTTTGTCAATGATAGATTTACGAAGCAAAAGACTGTAGTACACTTGCGGTCATGTAGTAAGTTTTGTCCTATCCGAAGACAACAGATTACCTCTTGCCATCTGACGGACAAAACCGACCACGCCGGTGCAAAGTGTTCTTCTCGAATAGCGATGCTATTACTGATAAAGAAGAAAAAAAAAAAAAGAAAAAATACGCATATTACTGTGAGTCCATTAACTCGTCGCCAGGTGGCGTAGTATAGCAAAAAATAGATTGCATGTCGATGCGATAATTCACATCAAGCTTTGATACAAAATAATACAAATCTGTATAAAAACAAATTTGTATCTGTATATGCATGGACACACAGTACGTATTTACTAGCTTTTGCTTCAACTACCAGACGCATGCGTTTCTGTGTAACCACTTTGTCAATGATAGATTTACGAAGCAAAAGACTGTAGTACACTTGCGGTCATGTAGTAAGTTTTGCCCTATCCGAAGACAACAGATTACCTCTTGCCATCTGACGGACAAAACCGACCACGCCGGTGCAAAGTGTTCTTCTCGAATAGCGATGCTATTACTGATAAAGAAGAAAAAATACGCATATTACTGTGAGTCCATTAACTCGTCGCCAGGTGGCGTAGTATAGCAAAAAATAGATTGCATGTCGATGCGATAATTCACATCAAGCTTTGATACAAAATAATACAAATCTGTATAAAAACAAATTTGTATCTGTATATGCATGGACACACAGTACGTATTTACTAGCTTTTGCTTCAACTACCAGACGCATGCGTTTCTGTGTAACCACTTTGTCAATGTACCTACTCATGTATGTTTCAATTATTCTGATACATTACACATGCGGTTAAGCCGTAGTATGAGTGAAGGCGCAAACAAAATGCAGTTTTCTAGAGAGTTGGCTGTGCTAACCTCTTTGGAAGGGCGTCGTTACTTCACATTAATTATGTGGACGGTATGCGAGGTACTTCGGCTGTCTGACAACAGGTAGCGCCGAATTTACTTCTGCGCTCGGTCTGGATAATTACGGTGATAGGGCGACGTGGTTTTTTTCTGTGAATGTGTCTGGAAATATCCTTTCTCCAGCAGGGGCGTACCGATGAGCTTGTAGAAAAGCGAAATACGTATCTACGTCTCTGGGGATAGGATATATTCGGACACGTTCACAGAAAATATTAATAGTGAACCTGCATTTGTGTTCTTCACACCAGATTTTTAATAATATTTTATATTATTAAAAATACCTTTGTATTATACAAAACTGGTGGGGTTTACCTACTCATGTATGTTTCAATTATTCTGATACATTACACATGCGGTTAAGCCGTAGTATGAGTGAAGGCACAAACAAAATGCAGTTTTCTAGAGAGTTGGCTGTGCTAACCTCTTTGGAAGGGCGTCGTTACTTCACATGAATTATGTGGACGGTATGCGAGGTACTTCGGCTGTCTGACAACAGGTAGCGCCGAATTTACTTCTGCGCTCGGTCTGGATAATTACGGTGATAGGGCGAGGTGGTTTTTTTCTGTGAATGTGTCTGGAAACATCCTTTCTCCAGCAGGGGCGTACCGATGAGCTTGTAGAAAAGCGAAATACGTATCTACGTCTCTGGGGATAGGATATATTCGGACACGTTCACAGAAAATATTAATAGTGAACCTGCATTTGTGTTCTTCACACCAGATTTTTAATAATATTTTATATTATTAAAAATACCTTTGTATTATACAAAACTGGTGGGGTTTACCTACTCATGTATGTTTCAATTATTCTGATACATTACACATGCGGTTAAGCCGTAGTATGAGTGAAGGCACAAACAAAATGCAGTTTTCTAGAGAGTTGGCTGTGCTAACCTCTTTGGAAGGGCGTCGTTACTTCACATTAATTATGTGGACGGTATGCGAGGTACTTCGGCTGTCTGACAACAGGTAGCGCCGAATTTACTTCTGCGCTCGGTCTGGATAATTACGGTGATAGGGCGAGGTGGTTTTTTTCTGTGAATGTGTCTGGAAATATCCTTTCTCCAGCAGGGGCGTACCGATGAGCTTGTAGAAAAGCGAAATACGAATCTACGTCTCTGAGGATAGGATATATTCGGACACGTTCACAGAAAATATTAATAGTGAACCTGCATTTGTGTTCTTCACACCAGATTTTTAATAATATTTTATATTATTAAAAATACCTTTGTATTATACAAAACTAGTGGGGTTTACCTACTCATGTATGTTTCAATTATTCTGATACATTACACATGCGGTTAAGCCGTAGTATGAGTGAAGGCACAAACAAAATGCAGTTTTCTAGAGAGTTGGCTGTGCTAACCTCTTTGGAAGGGCGTCGTTACTTCACATTAATTATGTGGACGGTATGCGAGGTACTTCGGCTGTCTGACAACAGGTAGCCCCGAATTTACTTCTGCGCTCGGTCTGGATAATTACGGTGATAGGGCGAGGTGGTTTTTTTCTGTGAATGTGTCTGGAAATATCCTTTCTCCAGCAGGGGCGTACCGATGAGCTTGTAGAAAAGCGAAATACGTATCTACGTCTCTGGGGATAGGATATATTCGGACACGTTCACAGAAAATATTAATAGTGAACCTGCATTTGTGTTCTTCACACCAGATTTTTAATAATATTTTATATTATTAAAAATACCTTTGTAAAATACATAAGGTCATGAGGGTCGTAAAGAACGTAGGTTTGGTGTCCGATTGTGAGATGCGATTAGCTAAGCTGTCTGTTTTTTTTAAGGCTATAGTCAAGAGCCTTATGAAACAGGGCGAGTACTATATACAGGCTTGAAGAGTCATGGTCGAAGTCGACTTAACTACTTCTATTTTTTATGTAGAGAAATTTGTGAAAACGTTGTAAATAATTTGCTTTCTAATAAATCTCATATCAATTATGAAATACAGTTTATGAAATCTAAAGAATGGTGCAAAGACTTTGATGACTTTGATGGTGCAATTTTTTTGAAATCAAATGAAATTCGTTGCATTTAACAATTAAACAGTAACTTTTCAACATTAAACCAAGCTCTTTGGATATATAGAACAAAATGGCTTTTATGTACTTTCTTGATGACTACTTTTGTCTAAGTTAAGCTGAAAAGTCTATTATGTACAAGATTCTCTATTAAATTTCACGTATTTTTAATTAACCACTTTTGAAAAACTAAATAGAATTAGCTTTGTTATAGTAGCAAATTGGAGAATAATTTATTTTTTGCTCAATTTCGTTTCTTTCATTCAAAATGGTATCTAATATTAGTTAAATTTGAATTCTTAAAACCGTTTTAGAGATAGTAGCTACACTCTGTTCTTTTTTTTTTAATAATAACTGCTAATAACGAAAGCATTTTAAATTCTTTTTCAAGTGGGAAATCAATAAAAAAAGAACAGTTAATATAATGCAGAAATATATTTAAGCATTTAATACTAGAAGTATAAATCGACAGAAAAATATTAGATTTAGAAAAAAGAAAACTTCTTGTCTATAAAATAAAGAAATTGACTTTCGACTGAATCGCTATATCAAAAAGCGTAACCGTAATTGCTTCGTAATCTAATATATTTTAATTTTCTAATTTAACAAAGCTTGAAGTACTGAATATTAAATTTCATGTACCGAACCAAATCGATCATTCTCTTGTCCGTACAGATTAAAGATACACTTAAAATCCTGAAAGTATTTACATTTTAATTGGGGAAAACAAAATTTTTGTAATGGCTAATCGGTTTATTGTAGTTAATGTTTAGGAGAATCTTCGTATTAACATTAAATACATACTCTTCAACTTAACTTAGCCAAAAGTAGTCATCAAGAAAGTACATAAAATCCATTTTATTCTATATATCCAACGAGCTTGGTTTAATGTCCAAAAGTTACTGTACAAATAATTAAAATATTATTTTAACATTTTAACACCCACGATATTTTCTAGATAACTTTTTGTTCCAGCGCCAGGGTGATTTTTTTTATATAAACTGTTTATAGATGTCTTAGTTGATAGGTCGAGTGGGCCTAGTTAATCAATTTTATTTTTTTATGCACATGGGTTGGTATAAAGTAATGTGGTGTTTTAATTCTGTGAAATCCATGTGTACCAAATTTGGACACAACGTAGATATGCAATGCATGTCAAAAATAAAAAGTAAAACTCAGTACTTTCGGTATCCATTTTTTATTTTATTTTTATTATTTAGGGTTACACTGAGCTAAGTAAAGAAGCATGTTAAATACATATATAAATTTATGTTTTGACAAACTGGACAGCTGGTGGAGACCTTCTTCGCGTTTTTCATAGCATGGCTTCTTCCGTACTTCTCCGATAAAGTTCTATAGCACAATGAACATTTGCCCCTTTTCACAATATGTTGTAAAATGTGCTGCGATGAGGCTGAGTTATTCTTGCTATTGATTGCATCTCCTAGTAGAAAAAGCACGAGATTTCCCGAAATTCTGTAATACTTATTTTTTTTAGTTACGTGGCAGAAGGTAACATGATCATTCACCACAGCCGTATTTGTTAGCAGTTCCAAAAGAATTTTTCGGTACCACTTGATACCTCGCCGAATTGTTAAAGCGTATGCAGCTTCTTGATCCGACACATCTATAAAAGCCTTTGATGAAGGTTTTTGTATAGTGCCTCGTTTTCTAGTAACGTCAACTATTTCTGGTACAGTTTTAGTAGTTAAAATCAAAACATCAATTTTGTCCTTCCACTTTCCAACAATTACATTAGTATTGCTTTGGAATGTGGTCATTTCACCTCGTTTCAGTTTAGTGGTTACCACTGGTTTCGGATTGCGCTTGCGATTACTACGCAGTGTCCCAATTAAATGAGTATTCTGTGCATTTAACTGGTGAGCTAGCGAAACACTGGTATAATAATTGTCAGTATATAAAGTTCTTTCGGCATAAAGTAGGGGCTGCGTAAGTTCCATTCCAACGTCCGTTGCCACAAATGTTTTTGCAAGTCCAGCTACTCTTCAACCACAAACTTTCACTGTATGGGCGTTACCGTCTTGTAAACATAGCTTAAATACTTTCATTCCGTACTTGCGTCTTTTCCCCGGACTATACTGGCGAAAACCTAATCTACCTCGAAAAGATCGATGTATAAATACTCCTAAGGGATACATAGCTGTTGGAATTTATTGTTCATCATTGCAATAAGATGTTAGTCTTATACAATCTGTCGCCTTTTCGTTGTCTGCAACATGCAGAAAATGTAAAATTACTTCAAACCGGTTGCGACTTATATTACATTCATCACTAATGTAGTTTTTATAACAAATGTGACTGCTCCAGTAATCTCGCAGTTTCGGTTTTCTGTCCAGACCCATCCAGATAATAAATCCAATGAAATGCCAGCAAGGAATTTTTTCGATTAACTTGTCTATGATATCAATAACCAGATTCTGCATGTAATACTTGTTGGCTTTATCGACAATAAATCGAGAACACTCCCGTCCAAAAATAGCAAATAAAAATCAAATGGATCTTTTATACCAGCTGTATAGTTTTGATTATACAAATCGCCAGTGCCTATATTGAGTACGAAATTGTTTGGCTGTGATGCGTCCCAAATTACTTGAGGATTTTGGATATCCTGAAACAGGTCATCTTCTGAGCTTAACTTAACGCCGTCGTCACTATCGGCATCCGATTCAAAAATAATCAGCAACTGCGTTGTCCTCGTCTACAGGCTCTGCTATATTTGAAATTCCCACGCCTTTTTGTAATTTTTTATTTCAGCTGCAACGTGGCGTTTTCTTTTGCATTTTACAGCAGTGTCAATAGAGTTTTCATCGCTGCTATCGCTACAAACAGGCTTTTTTGTGAAACAAGGGTCCTTAGCTGTATTACTGTTTTAAAAAAAAATCTGTGTGTGCTAGCATGTCCTCGAGTTGATCGTCTGTTAGATATTCCTTATACATTTTTCTCACATATTTACCGATTCACCGAATAAACAACACAAACTAAATATACTGCTATCAATGAAAGCTTTGTTTTTAATATTTAATTCAAAATCAATATGATTTAGTATTACTGTCATATATTTAAAATTAGTAAATTCTTGGGTGTTTCATGTTAGAAGGATAACAATTATCTAATTTTAATAAAAAAAAGTAAAATTAATAAATGAATGAATATAAATAAACAATTTTAATTAATATTATACACATTTACACATCGTATCAAATACTCTAATACCAAATACATCTACGTTGTACGAGTATATCCAGAAACTAAATTCAGTTTTCGATTGTCGTCACGGTAATGCTAGGTGTCAGCTTCATGCATACGCGACAGTTCTTCTGACTCACTGGGAAGATATTGACGCTGGTTTAAATCGAGTGAGTATTATGTTCGCTTTGTGGTGAGTGTTTACAATCTACAATAAAACTGAAAATTTCGTTCCATCTTATACAAGATCTGTCATTCGCTTTCTGAAAGCAAGGAACGTAAATATTATTGAAATTCAGCGCCAAATTTGTGATATTTATGGAGAGGGCGTAACATGCGATTCAAGCAAGGAAATGGGTACGACAAGTTTACTGTAGGATGTGAAAATGTGAACGATGAGGAACGAGTGGACTTCCTTGGTTACTGATAATTTCGTCAGTACAGTCAAAGAAAAGGTTAGCGAATACCGAAGATTCTTAGAACTTAAGTCTCGTATAAACATAAGCATAACTACTGCCCAAAATTTAGAAAATTATACACATACAAAACGAATATTACTACCTTAACATTCAAATGCGAAAACAATAAACGGAATTTGTTAAATAAAGAGGAATCCGTGAATAGAAAATGAATATTGGATAGCTAAAGAAAGTGTAGAAAACTTAAAATAGCACAGCTTTATTTGTGTTGAATGTTTTATTGTTGTCAATGTATGAAATGACACAAACATATTCTAAGGGAAATGGGTGTATTTGAACATGTGATAAAGTAGATTATGAGCTTCTATAATTGAGTAATTAGAATTGTTAAACGTTAGTTGAGCTAGTTTCAAAGTTATGAAAGCGTTAGAAAGGATTACTTGTTCTCTTTAGCATTTACAGAAAATATAAAATGAGAACAATTTTTGGGATTGTGAAGGGTTATTAATAAAAGTGAAAATACTAATCTTGGATTGATTTTTAATTAGACAAACGACTAAGTATTTTTTGACAGAGCGATTAAATTTATTTTGAATTCATTAAGAGAAAAAGTTTAAGATTTTGTTGAAAACGCGTTGAGAGGACTTTGAAGAAGAATTAAGACAAACCCCGGTCATCCAACTTTCTATTCTGGAATCCTGGACTAGTAAAACAAGAACGATACACACTTTCAAAATACAAAGAAAACTGTAAGAGATCTTTACAATTTTTCAAAATACTTTCTATCATATCCTATGCATTTATTCAATTCTTATAGGTTTCTTCTGTAGGCTGGATACACTCGGCATCTCACGTTCTAAGAAGATCCTCATCGTTGGAAAACTTCTTCCTATTCAACATGTTCTTGACATAGGGACACATTGCAAAGCCTGGTGGAGAGTGGGTGTAAAATAAATGATTCAGCTCCTTCATCCTAGTTCTTTTTAAATACTCGATACAGACTTTCCAACGTTGTATCGGAGCATTGTGGTAGAAAAAGCAGGTGCCTGATCTCGAACGAGAAAAAATATTTTTTGGGACTTTAAGAATTCTGAGCAGGTAATTCTCGGTGTGCCATTTATGTTTCCAGAACTACGTCCTCCACAATTTTTGTCAAGATAAACAAGACGGCCATTATTTTATTCTTAACGGATCAATCATAAGGAGAAAATCTAGACTTCATCACCTGCGATGATTTTGTTAACATAGCGAGATGTCCTTTAAACTTGTTGAACATCTCCCAGCGCCATGAAATGCGCCGCGCAGCAAAATGAATTGATTGAATCAGCATTCCTCACTCGAATATGTTCGTACAGAATTGCCGAATTCCCGATGCATGAATGAATGCTCAAACATTCTTCTATCTCACTATTATATACCTGACGGATACGAGTATATTCCTGACAGCACAAATGTTCTCTTTGGTAACAGATGCCTTGATCTCGTAGCATCTTCCACCGAAATTTCCTCTCTGGAAGTTGTTAATATGTATCAATAAACGATGTATGCATCGCCATCTTAATGTACTGTGACATAATAAAGTCAAGTTAGTCGTATGCTGATTCGTAGCGCCATATTAATGTACTGTGACATAATAAAGTCAAGTTAGTCGTATGCTGATTACTCAAAGTGACACTCTGCATTTCAACAGCTTATTGGCTCAGTAGTGTTTTCTGGGTGCATAATGGCTGGAAGTTTTATCGCGAATATACCTAAATTAAGAGGTCGCGAAAACTACAGTGAGTGGGCGTTTGCTGCTGAGAATTTCTTGATTCTTGATGGGTTGCATGGTTGCATCAAGGGAACAGAGGATGACGCCAACAGAGTTAGTCAAACTTGAGCTAAGTTAATATTAACGGTTGATTCTCCCTTATTTATACACATAAAAGAAACACAGACAGCCTAAGAGCTTTGGAAAAAACTGAAGAATCTCTATGATGATGCTGGATTCACAAAGAAAATTAGCTTATTGAGATCGCTGATTTCGACGCGATTAGAAAACATGAACAATGTAGAAACAGCTTAAAAGCTATAGAGAACTGGATTCAAGATAGATGAAGAATCGATTGGTTCTTTGCTCCTCGCTGGTTTGCTTGAGAAGTTTGCACCTATGATAATGGCTATCGAGCATAGCGGCATTAATATTACCGCCGATGGCATAAAAACAAGATTATTGGAAATGGCAACTGACGATAAAGTAGGTAGCGCTTTTATCGGTAAAGCAGGAGTGCAAAAGAAAATTGGCAGAACTGGTAAAGTTGGCACTAAATACCAAACGTCAGAACTGTCAGAAGTATCACATCAGTCCAACTTATCCAGATAACTTATCACATTGAGTCAAAAAGCTTATATTATTCAGTTGTTGAATAAATTTAACATGTGGGATGCCAAAACAGTTAAAACTCCCATGGAGGTTAAGTTGAATTTAGATAAAGAGAACAGTGATAAATGTATCGGGACTCAGTATCCTTACCCAAAATTGATAGGATGTCTTATGTACTTATCTGTGTTAACTAGGCCTGATATATCATTTTGTGTAAGTTTTTGAGCCAGTTTAACAATTCATATAGTGAAATTTACTGGAAATATGCTGAACGTGTTTTTAAATATCTGGAAGGAACCCTATATTATTGTCTAAAGTATTCGGGAGATGGTATGGACTTACGAGGCTTTGTTGATACTAATTGGGCACGCAATACAATAGATCGCAAATCATACACTGGTTATGCATTTAAGCTATGTTGTTTTGTAGTCTCTTAGGGAGCTCTAAACAGAAAACAATAGCTTTATCAAGTACCGAGGCAGAATACATGTCATTGTCAGAAGCTGTTAATAGAGTTAACTGGAGATATACCTTAGTAACTTTATTCAATGACAATCAAAGTGCAATAAAGTTAACCAGTAATCCTATGTATCACAAAGGAAGTAAACATATTGATATATGTCATCATTTTATAAGAGATTTGGTTGCTAGTAAGGTTATAGGGGTACAATATTTATCTACTGATGTGATGCTAGCAGACATCTAACAAAAGGTCTTGGAAGCGAAAAACATTATAAATTATTAGGTCTGCTTGGTTTAACAAATTGTTAGACTGCTTTTTATTGACAAGTGGGGGTGTTAATATATGTATCAATAAACGATTGCAGCGCCATCGTAATATACCGTGACATAATAAAGTCAAGTCAGTCGTATGCTGATTACTCAAAGTGGCACTCGTGTTTTATTTAACTCTGCATTTCAACAGAAGTGTGAGCTGCTTGAACTGCCACAGTTCAGGAGCAACTAACAGAGAGACTGAAACGGCGGCTACAGTGTAATTTTAAACAGGTTTCAACTCACACTGGACTATTATTGCGTCCAACAATCGCTTGCGCCATATTCCGTCACTTTTGTATGATGGTAATGCCTAATGCTAAGAACATTCATCGAGAAGCAAAAGAATTATTTAAAAGCATATTTTAATAGAGGTCAAAGTAAAGACCTCGTTTTTTGTTGTATGGCCTATGAACCACTTTATTACGCAAAAACTAGGAACTTGACAAAGATAAAAATATGTTCATGGAGATCACAATTGAAGGGGTTGGTGCAAGAACCGGCTATGTGAAGACAACATAGTTTTGAGAAAACAAGGAAAAACTGGTTTTTGATAATATTTTTCTAAACTAGGACTACATCTTTTGTCAACAGTATAAATATATAATAATAGTTATGTTAACTGATATTTAGCAAATCTTGCTTTACAAAATACTACAGAAAACAATTTTTCAAAATTGCACATAGCCGGTTTTCGCAACCAAAATCTGCGAAACTGGTAGCAAATTAAATATTAATAATATAAAAAGATTAAAATAAAGAGTTTAAAGATATTATTTATTGTCATCAAGCAAATAACGACAACAACAAAAAAATAAAACACCATGAAAGTTACCTAGCACAAAACAAAAACAAAATATTGCATGAACTAAACTAAACTAATAATATAATAATTTTATCGGAATCATGGTTTTCATCATCCAGTTTCTTGAGGTCGTCGTAAAAAGGATAAAAATAAGCAGGCGGTATATAATTTTTTGCAAGCGGCATTATGCTCTCATACTTCTTTGACTTTATTGCCAACTTCTCACTGTATGCAAGAGGAGCAGCATTTAAGTCAATAGACTCAGGTACAGGTGACTTGAATAGAGGATAACCTTCTGTTAAGTCTCGACAGTGACTTTCTGATACAAAGACCTGAAATATAAAAATAATATATCAATAAACACTAAACTAATTAAAAAATAAAAACCTTATCTGGATGTTCCTCACTGTATAGAAAAAGTCTATATTTAGAAATGGTAAAAGGCTTTTTCTTAACCACGGCAGATTTTTTAAAATATGGATCAAGATGCGACTTGAAGTCTAAAATCATATCTTGTGTGACACGTTCCACAATAAACTTGGTTCCACATGATTCGACTAGAGAATACCACTCTTCAGGAAGGTAGAGTAGCTCTTTTCTTCGTTTCTTTTTCTCTATTTGAGCAAAGTCCCGATCACACGGGAGAAAACTGTGGCCTGGTTCTGGCAGGTGATGAACAATCTTCGACAAAGTTCCATTTTTAACTGGGGACATTAAAAAATGAAGAACTACAGCGTTCTTATTTTGGCCCCCACAGTTATCCGTGAAAATATGCAAAATCTTAACAGATTTCCTCAAATATTTCTCAATGTAATGCTTTAAGAAAGAAACCGTTTCTGTATATCCTTTTTTACCGATTGTTTCATCAAACATGTACATCACTGCCTTTTTATTAGAACATGAAATGAATGAAATGCTTGATTAAATACCCACAGTTGCCGGGCGTAAAAAATATCAGAAGTAGTTAGCAATGGCACAGGCAAGTTTTGTTGATAGTCAAAGCATAAAGTTTCTACTGTGGGATCTGTTTCAGCCAATTGTGTTTTTTCTTTCAGATCATCGTAAAATGCCTGTGCTTTGCGCAGATGTAGTTCTTTTCTCTGTAAAATACATTGCTTTACTGTATCATTGGAAGTAGCTTCAATCTCCACGTTTATTTTGTCGCACGTACTACAAGTATCTGATCGAGGAAAGCCAAATGACAAGTTAAAATGTTGTACAAAATATCTGTAGTAAAAGTCATATGTGATTCTTTGTTTTGTTTGTTCTTTCTTCTTTAGTAATTCGTACTGCTCCGGTTCATATTTATTTAAGTACATTTCATACATAATTTTTACGTTTAGCTCAGCCGGTAGATATTTCTTTTGGCTTTCGCTCCTCGAATAATGAGATTCCCTAGGAGGAAAACTTTTGATATGTTCACGCACGGTGGCTACAACATTATCAGCTACCTTATTCGGTCTGTTGGAATGTTTTCCTCGCATATCTTGTTTTGACACTATATTGCCATCAGAAGCACGTGATGCTGCTATTCTTTGTGCGCGATATTTATGCACGGAGAATTTAACGTTTGTGGTCCCTATTTTAATATTATACACCTATACGAAAAAATTTTTTTTGGATTATTATCAGTAGTTGTTTTTCTTCTTCTTTTTACTTCATTTGCGGATTTTAAAGAACCCAGAAACGCATCCTGAATATTATGGCACTTCATTCCGTAGAACTCTGTAAAAATTTTGTCTCGCTGCAACTCCGTAAATAAGTCAAAGCAATTTCCTTTGCATTGACACCTAGGTCCTTGTCTTTTTTCAGGTACCACATTGCCTGCACTATTTATATATTGTTTTCCACTATTTCTGTTAACTTTCCTTTGATTTCTATCTTCTGGATTTCGCATACGCTTCGTTCCTTTTTGTATTATTGGTTGAACTTCGTTATTGTTATTTTGCAAATTAACTGCATTTTCAGAATCTGAGCTGCTTTGTGAATTATCGGGATCAGCATCACTATCATCTGAAGTGTGATAGGGATCCACTTCACTAGTTTCACTCATTTTCTTTTCATGAATCACTTTGCACCCACTTAGGTTAAACGTCTAATATTTGTAGGTTATGTTTTATCAAAACTGGTGCCATTGGTGGCAAGAAACGGTCATGCGACAAACATAGCCGATTCTTGCTCCCGAACGGATTCGCTCATGTTTGTGATATACAACTGCGTTTGGAGCAAGAACAAGCTATGTGAAGTATATCATCGTTTCTATGAGAGATACATGGACGATTCTTGTACCAAACGATGAGGGATATCGACAAGTATAGGTTTTTGATGCTAAGTCATTTTCGTGAAAAATGGCGTTTAACCGATTCTTGCACCAAAGCCTTCAATTTATGGAAGTGATTACATCCACACGTACAATACAGAGACAGAGGAAGAGTGTGAGGGCGCGAGTGAAATAGATTGTGATTTCTCATTTATTTGGATTATAGTAATATTTAATTAATACCCATATTATTAGTAATACAATATAATTATATAATATATATCCACAATTACATTGAAATATTAGAACACATTAAGAACAAAGCAAAAAGAATGCTTTGGGTAATTGGAAGAATACATTTTGCACAAACTAATAAACGTAAAAGATTAACCTAATTCTTACGTAAAATTTTCTATACGCTGTACACAGAGAAATAGACCAATCACGAGCAAATCACGTGAACATTTGTGACGTTACAAACTATCAGCTGCAAAAGTCTGATTTACATAACCACATTATTTTATTATTTACATATAATTACATATAATCAAGAAAATAACCTCAAAAACAGTTGTTACAATAAAAATACTATTCAAGGCTTAACTAGTTTGTTTTTATTTCATAGAGAATATTGTAATTGAATACAGGTTATGTTGACTTTAAATTAACCTTAACAGAATCTACATTAAATTTAATTTTTTTTTTTCAGTTCTGTATAGTACTGCAAATTATGAGTAATTAAACTAATTCTTTCAAAGTAATTGAGAAATCATGATTAATTATTGCACTGTGCGCTGTGAGTGCACAGGGAAAGTACGTATATAGATTGTTTTATTTTTATCAGAATAATTGAAACATACATGAGTAGGTAAACCCCACCAGTTTTGTATAATACAAAGGTTTGTTTTATTTTTAATTAAATGATGGGCTCACAGACTAAATGTGATATTAATATCACCTTCAACAGAAAATAAATGGAAGTAATTATAACGAAAAATTAATTTCTGAGCATATAACATTCACAGTTGATTTATGCATTTTAATTTAAATTGCTCTTAAGGCTCTTAAGCTAAAAGTAATTTTAATATGTCATTCAACAGAAAATAAATGCGTGAAATCCTACTGAAGAATTTATTTGTGAGACCACATTACATTTAGGCATTGTTACAATATCTTGACTTTTGGTGTATACCGGTATATATATCCGTAGCGGTTTCGCTTTGTTATGAGCCTGCATGACTTAGCGGAACTAATAGAATTTGGGTGTGGTTGACCTCGATCACTTTCGTCTAGTCTTTCAGTCAGTGGATTTGACTTTCGTTTTGGTGTGTGTCCCTAGTTTCTTATCGAAGGAATTCTACCCTGAATTAGGGGCTTATAGAGCGACATACAGCGTTGTTACATTATATTTGATAGGATTGACGTTATTGTCTAAGCCGAGGAAATAATTAACCTCACTGAGCAGCTGTGGGGTTTTTGTTTCAAGTTATTTTCACTAATTGGTTACTGAAATTTGACGTACGAGTGGTCAAATCAACGAAAGTGGAGAATATTTTGGAGTACCATATCAGTTTACGTGTTCCGGAAATCACTTTCGAAGACCACATGTGAGACGAAAACGACGCCATAGTAGCCGTTTGACACCAATCACCCAACAGTGAGTAGTTTTGACAATAATTACATCGATTCATCTGAACAATGTTCACTCAAAAACATGCAACGTGTGTTAAGGAAAATTAGTGACGTGAAGTAATAAGATTCATTAATTTATTATATTTTATTTGTCATAGACATTCATTAATTTTCTTGTTATAAATACTGTAGTAGCGTTCACCGTAATTTTTCATTCTTTTCATTTGTCTTGAACGTACGTTAGTTTGGTTTGACAGTTAAAACTTTAGTATTGTCTATACCATTTTGCAAATAATTTAATATGTCTAATATTTATAATGAAGCAATTTAGTTTAATCAGAAATTTGTCGATTTAAGTTATATAAGAATTTTCGTGTTTATGAATGCACTTCATTTGTTCTTTTTATTACTTTATTTAATAGCGTCATTCAATATCAATCTTATATATTTTGATTTAATTATATACAGGGCTTCACTCTTTCAGTTTTGATTGAAACAAACTACGGTTTTTTGTTCTTTTTTCTTAATCTTGTAATTTTTCTTATCAACGAAGACATTTACAATAAACTTGATTATTTTTCTTTTATGTCGAACATTATCTTTTACTTGTTATTACCTCCTGTTTTTCTGTAATTACTCTCGTCCTTCCGTAGTGGGATCTTTAGCACAAGTACAGTTTTCGCGTGACGTATAATCTGTACCACAAGCAGCTCTTAAGTCGTGGTGGCGCCCTTTTTAATTTATAGTCAGTTTATCAACGTTTGCATAAAAATTACAAGACCATCTTCACTGAATTTTACGCCGTTGGCACTGGCTGGCTGCTTTGTCAATTTAAGATTATCCTATCCACGCAAGATAAGTCCGATGAGTATGTTTAGATTGCGCAACAATATAACAAAGCTAGTTTTTGTGGACTTTTATTGTTTCACGTTGCGTGTAGTAGCATTTTGTTTTATTATCAATTGAATCATACTTTTGAAGCTAAAAACAATAGTGTATCTTTTATTTAAAAATAAATACATGTAGATTTAAAAGTTCCATTCAAAAACTAAATTTACCAATACATATTAGTGCTATAAACACAACACAAGCATAATGGAAAATATATTCATACAAGCAAATTGTATTTTAAATGGTTAGATCATGATAACTGAAAGAACAATAGGTAAATAAAAGTTTATTCATTAGAAGAATCATCGGTGGTATTGTACTCGCACTTCTGTTTTCGTATTCCATCTAGATCCTATGTTTTAAATTCAATAGTTTTGACATGATCAGAAGTAGTAGATTTTGCAACAGTTAGAATGTCAGCACGAAGTAAATTTTGAAGGCCTTTCAATTTAAGCGTGGCATTCATAGCTACTTCCTCCCAAAATTGTCTTTTTTTTTGACTTAGCAAGCTTGTCTACTACGTACTTGTCATATTTTGGTTTATGTTGTTCTACTAAATCAAAAAATTTTTCTTAACTTTAGCCTAACGTCTTAAGTTCAAATTTAATATTACTTTTTCTAAAATAACGGTAGGGGGAACCGTTTTCCATGGCGATAACAAAATTCTTTTAAAAATGAGGTAAACATTTTTTAAACCAATTCCCATAATGTTCTGAATCCATTTTTTTCTAACGCCCAATATGTAATAACATCAGTCGACTTTCTTTTTCCACTCCTATTCTTTAAATCTGTTGACAGGCCCTCATTGAAGGCTTGTTGTGTACATTTAATACTTTCATCGGCCCAAAAATATAGGCACTATACACCTTATCAATGTTTTGTATTATCGTTTACACGGTCTAATATAGCTTTCTTATTTTTATGAGACTTTGACTCTTGAAATTCTTGTTTAGTGTACTCTTGCAAAACACTATATATACCAGTTCTTTATATTACTGTAAAAAAAAGAGCTTTTTAAATAAATATATGAATTTAATAGATATAATAAAACACAGTTGTATAGTTTCAAAATAATATATATAATGTTAACACACTACATATGTTTCACCACACTGTGGCTTCATCAGGTGGATGAATATACAGTATATTCATCCACCTGATGAAGCCACAGTGTGGTGAAACATATGTAGTGTGTTAACATTATATATATTATTTTGAAACTATACAACTGTGTTTTATTATATCTATATAATGAAGTTTCAACAAGTATCTCCTTCGTCGATTATTAATATGAATTTAATTCCGTAGGATACTTTGTGGCACGTAATCTTGATACTTTATGTGTTAAAATAAAATATTTACAATCATGAACCACTTCCGGTTATACCGGAAGTCACAGCTAACTTTGATATTTTAAATGGAATGTTAAAATTTTTATTGCTTTTTTGGATTGCTTGTAAAGTACTATAACACATTATGTTAAGGTTTTTTTAGCAAAAAATTAACCGTTTTTGAATTAATTTCATTTTTCTGAAATTTTTTGTTTTTTCAATGTACTTTTTAAAATCATATATCTCAGGCGTATTTGATCTAAACTACGTCATGTTTCTACTACAGACAGCGAAAGGTATCAGATTCCGAGTAATGTCGAAACATTTAAGAAATTTATTACAGGGTATTCAAAATTTATTGATTATTTAAATAATTTTTAATTAAAGAAAAATCGATTTTTTTAAATGGAACAGCCTGTAGATGAGCACGCCATAGTAAGTAGATAAATATTTTGCATCGTACAGGTATAGGTTTCTCTATGTCTATCTCTCATAGTTTTAGAGTTATTAATGATTATTTTCTAAATTGAGCATTATCAAGAAAATCGTTGTAGTAAGCCTTGAAAAATAAATCTGATCTGACCAAAATTTTCACAAAGTGTATTTCGTATCTAACTGGTTTTATGTTGTTCACAAATACCCAAGACGAATTAAATATTTATTTTTTGAATTTATTCTACATTCATGGCGAATCTCTTCAAATGATTGAAATATATCATATGAGATAACAATAATACCACACATTAACAAGCAAAAAAGTGAATAAGATCAATATATTAAAGACACATAATGCATTAATAATGATATTCACAAATGTTCAAAATGATCTGCGATCTAAACAAAGCATGACTTTTCTTAAGTCTGTTGTAGTTGCTTCTCTTACTTGCTCAGAGTTCAAGTTTCGAAAACCGTCTCTTACTCTAGTTATAAGCTATTCTCTGTTTTGCACAGGGGACGCATAAACCTCATTTTTTATTTGACACCATAAATAAAAATCAAGGAGAGTCAGATCGGGGAATCTAGCTAGCCAGAACCAAGGTTCATTGGAACTAATCCACTTATCCTCAAAGATATTGGTTAATTCCCGAAATGCCTTATGTAAAGAGGGAGCAGGTACTCGATCTATTTGAAACCAACATAGATAATTCAAAAATGGCAGTCCTACTTTCCTTAACAATTGTAGATACCTGACGCTTGTTAAATTCTCGATATTAATTTTCAACGTGGAAATGTATAATTATTGTAAAAACATTAGAGCTAAAAGTGTCTTGAAAATTTGCTTCTCTAATGGCATGTGGATTTCGTTTTGCCCAATGATGACAATTTCTTCTATTAAAAATCCTTAAAATTTGAGATAAAAAATTGGGATCTTCTTGTATTTTAGTATTTTAGTGAATTGGCAAAATTGAATTCTTCTATCTTGATCTCCTAGACAAAAAGCCTAAACTGATTGGAAAAAATAAGGATGCATTTTATTTTTCTTAAAACTCCTATGATGTACATGAAATTCCTATATCTGTAGACGCCGCCGGTATAGAACTATTTGGATGCGCATGAAAAGATCCCAAAACAACGATTTCATTAGCTTCCGCGCGTGTAATCGGTTTTGGAACTGTCTTCTTGACTTGAATACCAAAGCGAATGGAGTTTGATTCTATTTCTTTCATTAAAAAGTCGACATGATCTTAATAATTTGAAGAGATTCACCATGAATATAGAATAAATTCAAAATATCTCTATTAGAATAAATATTCAATTCATCTTGGATATTTGTGAACAACATAAAACCAGTTGGACACGAAGTACACTTTATGACAATTTTGACATATCAGATTTATTTTTCAAGGCTTACTACATCGATTTTTCTTGATAATGCTCAATTTAGAAAATAATCATTAATAACTCTAAAACTATGAGAGGTAGACATAGGGAAACCTATACCTGTACGATGCAAAATGGTTATCTACTTACTATGGCGGGTGTTCCAATTACAAAAATCGATTTTTCTTTAAGGATTACTTAAATAATCAATAAATTTTGAACACCCTGCAAGAGGTTTCTTAAATGTTTCGATATTACTCGGAATCTTATACCTTTCACTGTTTGCAGTAGAAATATGACGTAGATCTAATACGCCTGAGATATATGGTTTTAAAACGTACGTTGAAAAAACAAAAAAATTCAGAAAAATCCAAATAATTCGAAAACGGTTAATTTTTTGGCAAAGAAACCTAAAGTGTTACAGTGCTCTGCAAGGAATCTAAAAAGCAATGAAAAACATTCCATTTAAAATATCAAAGTTGGCTCTGACTTCCGGTATAGCCGAAAGTGGTTCATGAGTGTAAATATTTTATTTTAACACGTCAAGTATCAAGATTACGTGCAACAAATTTTCAAAAATATCCTAAGGCGTTAACATGGAAAACTTCTAATTAACAGGTTGCGTGAAATACCCTGTATACTTTAAATATATTCAATGTCGACTACTTATCAGTCACATTAAAATGAATTTTCTTCCGCTTTCTTAATTCCGCCACCCTTATTATTATCGGTAACAAATACACGTTTTCTAAAATTACAAGAAATTATGCTTCTATAAAATGTATATATTTTACTTCATTTCCTACCAACACTATTCAATATTTTTCAAAGCCATGGTAAATATAAATACAAACTATAAATTCTAGTAATAATCAAATAAAAAGTAAAGCCAGAAACTAGAATATAGCCTCAAACTCTCTCAAAACAAATTATAAACAAGGTTTAGACTTTGCAATGTTTGCATACGTCTAACCAATCAGAAAATGATCACGCGTTAATCACGCGTTTTTGTTAGCGATGTAGAATATAGATGAAGCAAAAAGAAACGTTTTCAATTTTTAGTATGCACGCCTTTCGAAATTGTATAGCAGTGTAATTCCCGTAAAAAATTATAAATCTCTGGGAATTTTCGACTCGAAAAGCCATTAGTCGATGTCGATTAGAAACTGAACAAAATAATACACAGCAATTCAAGTCCGAGACAGACATTAGAAAAACTTTATTTCGCTAGCACATCTATCTTCTTTCTATTCTCTGAAGTGTTTCGCAGTTACTACCGGCCAAGTAAGTGGAGTAAGTTATCTTTAACGATCTTTCAGTGTAAATTTTAGTTTGAAAATATTCTGTTAGTTCGTTAATTAATTACTACATGTTAATAAAATAGTTGGTATTAAAAAATTAAAAAATAATTTTAACCCAAAACATTTTATATATTTTATTTCACATTACATATGATTTAATAATGATATTGATACAGTTTTACAATATAGACAATTTTCACAGAGTTTGGTTGAGTTTATTTGTGGTTTATGAAATTGGAAATATAATATAAAAAGCGTTTATTAAAATATAGTTTATACGGACAAGTTTTAGCATTTGTCATTTGAAGATTGTATCATTTTTAAAACTATATACAGTTCTTTTAGCGGCCAATAAACAAAACACGCTATCAGTATAATCGACTTGTTAGATATACCTGCTATATAAATAATCGCCTAAAACTAACTTGTTAAACGTTTTCAAAATGAAAAGATGGTTGTATCTAAAATGATGAGGAGCAACATTACTATAACTCCATATCTATTAGACAGAAGTTCATAAATGTGTGCATAAAATAAATTCCCTATTTTTTATGTGAATAACAGTGTAATTAAGATTTAAATAATATTGTGTTGCACAATTGAGCTCCATACGTCATTCAATTTTCCTTGAAATAGTTGAGGACGTTCACGAATATCATTAAACGCTGGAATAATTCGAGCCATTAACTTTTTTTCTGTATTAACAGGTGTCTCATAAACCAGTGATTTGATATGATCCCCAAATACAAAAGTCAACAGAAGTCATATCTGGTGAACGTGCAGGCCAAGAAATCGGCCCTCCTGTTCCGATACATCCATTTGAAAATTGTGAATTTAGATAATTTCGGCAATTTAATCCAAAGTGTGCTGGTGCACCATCATCCTGGAAAACAATATTCTTCAATATTAAGTTGGGCATTTTCAAGCAGTTCTGGTAAAGTATGTTACAAGAAAATCCTATACATATGCCCATCTAACCGTGCAAACAGTAATTATGGTCCCGCCACATAGTAGTCAACAGCCCAAATATTAACAGAAAACTTCCATTGATGATGTAACCTGTGAACGGCGTGAGGATTTTCTTCGCTTCATATGTGACTATTGTGTGTATTAAAATAGCCATCTCTTGTAAAATATGCCTCGTCTGTCCATAATACACTCCTATAAAATCTTGGTTCGTCGTTCATTTTATTCAAATAGCATTCGGCAAATTGAACTCTGTTGAGATTATCAGCTGGAATTAACATTTGCACTATTTTAATGTGAAATGGATGCTTCTGGTATTCCTTCAATATCCTTCATACAGATGTGTGACTTGTATACATCGCATGGGCAATGGCATGAGTTCTTGTTTTCGAGTTATTTTGAAATCATTGCAGAACTCGTCCTCAAAGTTAACATTTCGGACAGTACGATTGGATTCCGAATCTATTTTCTCCACCTGGAATTCACCAGTGTCTCGAATACGCTGATCCAATCTTGAAAATGATGTATGAAAGGGAATGTGACTCTCAGGATGCTGCTTCGCATAAATTCGCCTTGCTTCGTTAGCATTGCCGTAAGCTGTTCCGTAGGCAAGATGCATGTCTGCTAATTCAATATTTGTAAAATGATGCATTTTTAATTAAACACTAATTTATCTAAGAAAGATTAATTTGTGACACGTAAAATGACAATTAAACACACTTCTTAAGGAATAATAAGTTACAGACGTAAAATGACAACTACTAAACTGGTTGTTGTTTTCCAAATGTTGCTATGATTCAATTACTTTGTATGCCGCTAGGAAAGTCCTGGGGTGAAAACCGATTTTTTTCATTTTATCTCGATATTGAAAAATTTCCGGACTCTAGTTTATTAAAAAAAAAAATTATTTAAGTATCTTCAATCATTTCTGAAAATTAGGAATAGTTATTCTGTGACACACTGTATACTGTACACGCTTACGGCGGGGAGGGCACATTCTTTCGCAGATATGTAGGTATGTGTGTGTATGTATAAACGGGTATAGAAATATATTAATTTATTTATGTATATATTTTCTGTTTAATTAAATTACTATATCATATGATTATTTTATATAGTTGCTCTGCTTTATTCCTTTTCAATGGTCTGGTATTCCCTGGTGGTGAGCACGGCGACGGACTCCGCAGGTACAGAAGAGTTTATCCTGTTCCTGATTCTTGATTTATTAGTTCTTTTAATAACATGTTTTTTTGTTCGTGTTGCCATCAAACCACAGAGACTTCTGTTGTGTTGTATTTGCAACAAAAATTACTTGATAGATTTTGTAGGTATGATTGCAGCAACTGCTAGACAACTAAAATCTGATTCTGGTTTGACTTGGTATTGTATTGCATGCAAAAAGTTTAATGGTGATCTTAATAATTTAAAAATTACTATTTTTAATATACCACAAAGAAATAGCTTAAAAAAACAGACTGATGAAAATCTTCAAATAGCACAGAATACTCTAATATTCTTAAATTTTACTAAATCTCTTTCTGAACCTACAGATTGGATGTGTTCGGGCCTTCGCGTCGACTTGTCGTTATTTTTTTTCCTCCTAAGCCAGCGGTTAAATTGGCTCTTTGCAAAAGCAATAAATTGAGGGGTTCTACTTCTTGGATCAAATACGTGAACGAATTTCTAATGGTGAAACTTCTTAAATCTTCGATTAAAATCTAAATCAGGTATTTCTACAACTGCATATACTAAAAACTGGGTGAAACTAAACACGCTCAACAGTGATGCTAGCTGAAAATTAAACGTACCACCAAAACGCAAAGGAACTTCATACTAATATTCGTTTCCCGCTAATATATCTAGTTCTGATTATGATACCATTGTGTTGACTAAAGTATGGGTAAACAATTTTATTTTAAATAATGAATTATTCACCCCAAATCATTTAGACCAATTAGTCTTACCTTTTTTATGCGGAAGACTGTGGCAAAAATTATATATTTATACATTAAAAAAGAAACTCCCTTCTACACTCACTGCAATGGGCATACCAGATAGGGAAATCAATTGAGGCTGCCCTGCATAGCCTGGTGGGGGAAGGGGAGCTCAGAAGGAGCCTACACCATAAGGAAATTGCGCTTGCAGATTTCCTAGACGTAGAGGGAGCTTTTGACAATACCACAACGCCTTCCATTATTCGATATTTAAGAGATCGAAAAATAAAGAGCGCCACATGTAATTCGGTACATATCATGCTGCGTAGCAGAGTAGTTCATGCAAAATAAAACAAGTAAAACAAAAGGGTGACCGCAAGGAGGAGCATTGTTGGAGTCTAGTTGTGGATAATCTCATCAGCGCATTAAATAACCAGAGAATATGGACGAAGAGATTTAACGTTGATATTGTCATTGTGTTCCAGGAGAAATTCTTAGGAATATCATGCAAAATGTCCTGCGAATGGTGTACAGATGTTACCTTAATTGTAAATTCTCAAAAACTAAGTTGGCAGCCTTTACCAACATGTGGAAATTAAATGATTTGGGCAGCGTAAGGCTGTTTGGACAAGAGCTAGAGCTAACAAATGAAGTGAAGTATGTAGGAATAACAGTTGATGTGAAACTGAATTGGAGCAGATACCGAGTCAAAGTGGCGGGTAATGCGAAGTAGCTCTTCTGGAGATGCAAAGGGCTGTTGGCAAGACCTGGAGACCAAACCCAAATGTTGTATACTGGCTGTACACAGCAGTAGTAAGACCAAACGATTAGTTATGGGGCAGTTGTGTAATGGAGGAGGACGGAGCTGACATCGTCGGTAGGGCTCACTACCCTCCAGCGACAGGGTCTATAGAGAATCACGGGAGCTATAAACAGTACCGGAACCGCCCACATGGAAACCATTGTAGGTCTCCCTCCTCTAGAAGTATTATTAAAAGCGGAGGCCATAGCTGCTTCCTGCGGCTGAAGGCCAATGGCGTATGGTGTCTCAATAAGGTAGTAGGGTCCATGCAGATATCACAGGAATTATACTGGAAGAGCCGATATTTCAAATGCCGGCGGACAGTATGGCACCTGAGATTATGTTTACAGCTAAGTCGAACATATCTATACCGACCAGGGAATAGGCAAAACGTCGATGGAGCTGTTGGGGTGCTGGCAACTGGTACACGGATGGATTACAATCCAATCAGGGTTTAGGTGCAGATATATGTGGAATGTGCCCTAGAAGGAAGATATCGTTAGGTAAGGGGAAACATACAATGGTTTACCAGGCTGAATTTTTTGCAGTCGCAGCCTGCACCGAGGAAATTCTTCAAGTCGGCTGCCCAAACAAAAAAATTAACATAGTGACTGATAGTCAGGCAATTATAAAAGCCATTATGAATCCATCTACCATGTCTAAACTGGTGATACGGAGGTGAATAGATCCTCAATGGACTGGCACAAGACAATACTGTATCACTGATATGGGTGTCAGGACATGAAGATATTAAAGGCTAGGAATTGACCAAGGAAGGTTCTAAGAGGAAACTTCCAGTTCTAGGACTAGAACTTGTATGTGGAATTGCCAAGGATTCCGCTCGAAAGGAGATCTGGTTATGGTTAAAAAGAGAACATAAAAGGAAATGGAGGCTAACGGAAGGTCAACTCTATACTAAAACACTATTAGGAGGGCTGGAAGCTAGGCTTTCAGCCAATCTAATTCGTAGTAATAAAAAATTCGTAGTAATAAAAATTAAAATTATTACCGGCTTAGTAACAGGACATTGTCTTTTAAGGAAGCATCTGTACAGTATGGGCTTCATGTAATATGTACTTGTGAAGAACTGAAGTGACTCAGACAGAAACATTTCGCGAATGATCTATTGATTCCTACGACGGTACTCAATTTTCCCCTGAGGTGGATAGTGGCTGTCGTTGAGGACGCAATACCAAGAGTGGAACTGAAAGATCTATTGGAGGTGGTACAAAGAGCAGTACAAAATTCAGAAGAAGAGAAGAGAGGCGTACTCTTAATCAAGGAAAGAAAAATTTAAGTGAAGCATGGTTCCTTCTCAGTTTTTGTATGTTTCATCTTTATATCATTCCGCTTTAAATGCTTTTACCACCAATCGGATAAGAATATTATTTCTTGCTGAAGTTGATATTTTCGTAATAGAATGTTAACACTTACAGATGCACAAAGATATTTCCTGATTCGAATAATAGATTAAATTCTACACAATGAGAAAACGTGTTTCAAATTGAATATCTTAGAATCTATAGAAATGGTTATAAAGGTATTAAAAATTCAAAACACGTTATTTATATTGACCAAGCTGGGCCTATTTAAAACTAATCTTTTCAATAGTCTTATTAATCCACAATAATCTCAATGTATTTTTCTTAGCATTATACACCATGTAGTTATTACTTTGTAGTTTTCTAATAGTCACCTAATTACCTTTTAATTATTTCTTAAGACTAGGATTATTTTTAGTTGTATCTTATATATACCTGTACAATTGTTCCTATGTTTCTCACATATGTTGTTAATTTCATTTGATAAGGACATGTTTCTAATATCGAAACTGCAGTAACGTTATCGGTTACAATAAAGCAATAAAAAAAATTATAGTTTTTTAGTGTATTATATGATTAACTATCAGGAAGTAACGGTTTAAGCAATCAATTTTTTTGCTAACATTTTTATATAGTTCTGGGTACAAAGAAGTTCCTAGTTACTCTATTGTCCAGTTTGATTTTTTCATTTCTGTTTGGAAGTAATTTAATTAATTTGACTTATTTTTTGTCTATCTATGTTTATATTATATTTTTGTATTTGCTTTTGCCGAAATAAATTTACTTATTTATTGGCGTTACTATACCTTCTAATTTGGAATGGTGAATTCCTAAGGTTATCTTATTATTTTCAACATTGCATTTTTCTTTTGTTCTAGAATTTCACAATATAGGCATTGACATTATTAATAAACAAATAAAATAGATGAAAATTATGTTCAATGAAAATTTTATACGTAGATTACCATAGTAATTTTCTATGCAAAAATTTGAACCCAGTAACATTAATTTAGTAATATCCTGTGTCCGTAGTTGTAGGTCGATCTAGATTATCTCAATATTGGGAGCTATGCCAATATATGGTATTCCATTTTGGAGGTTAATCCCAAATGAATTATACAGAGATATAATGGTATCGATTCAAAAAGCCACTAATAGGGTACCAATTTTATCGGCATCTATTTTGTATTGATATCGAATGCAATATCACGGTCATTTGATAACCAGAGATTTAAGTTCATAATTTTATTAATTTTTATTGAAAAACACTTGAAAATTTTAATTTAAAGAATTATTCTGATTTAACCCCTTGCGAGAACAGATTATAAATTAACGTTTGATTGGTGTTTGATTATTAATAACGATTTGAATAAATTGTTACTAGTAAAATCGTAAAACTATGAAACCATTTGAAAGAGATATCGATACATCTACAAAATAAAATCATTGGACCAAAAAATCCTAGATTTCTCGTATATTTATTCAGTGGGTACCTTTTGGTAGAATATTTTAATAATAATTAAACTCAATTTCATAAAATTCAAGTAATATTAACATAACTACCTAAAAATAAAATACAAATAAATAATTCACGCAAATATATGGTACGAGGACAATTTTCTTCAAGTTCCGGCGAGCTGACAAAGACAAGTAATGGCAATGCGAAAAATTTTAATACAAACAAGTGTTACACAAACTATTTCTCAAAGTAGTAGCCATCAACATTAAGGCATTTATCGTGACGGGGATCAGTTTTTGTATACCATCCTCATATCATGTTGCCACCTGGGTTCTCAGCCAATCTTGTATACAGATTTTGATTTATTCATTTGTACTGAATTGCTGCTTTCCCAACCATACTTTAATTCTGACGGACGCATCAAATATTGGGCAGGAGCTTGGATTGTACTAAATAACGCCAACATAAAAACTACAATAGATATAGGCCAATCCGGTTTATAAGATACCAGCAAATAGATTACTAAACAGTAATAGTAATAATATAATAATATCCTTCACTTCAACGCAAATAATTCTTTTTCATTACATACATAAGTTCAATGAAACACAATGAGAACAGTGGTGAAACTTTAAGGGGTAGTTCAAATGGAGGGGAAAAGGCTTACGGCGCACTGTTCTTCCACAAAACCTTAATGTACAGAATAGGTGACATTAGAAGTTTGCTCAATCTAATTTAGCATTAATATTCTGCGATTTTGACATGTAAAAATCTTTTAAATCGAAGTAGCTTAGTCTGGACTGTTACGTACTGTTACATATATAATCTATACTTCCGAAAAATATTCGAATTAATTATATATTAATAATTAACCTGTTGCCTCTCAGCCCTGCCGGTCATCACTTTGAGTGTTTAACAGCTATGTACAGTCCCATTCTATGCTTTGGTGATTTTAGCGTGCGAATTGTATCAAGCCAGATACAAAATTTCTATCCTAGGTAGGCCATGAACGACTGAGATGGACATACAAGTCACATCTAAGCTTAGAGAAGTGACGAAGTGCCATTTGTAAATAATCATAAATAAAATTGACAAGTTGGAAGATATCTTTGTAATTTAATTAGCTTTTTAATAATGGCTTTTGTATACAACAGACAACAGAAACAGCACATGGTTGAAATTCATTTTAGAAATGGTAGTAAAATTAATGGTGCATGGTTTTATTCTATCAGGAATGCATATCAGGATTTTTTAAAAGAAATTCCAGATATTGCTATTCCATATGATCAGTTTTCCACATGCATTCGCCGTTTTGTGCAATTATTCAGGGAAACACTAAACATGGATCGCAAAAAGGCAGTGGTAGGCTAATAGTTAGAAATGAGGAAAATGCTGAAGCGATAAGGCAATTGGTAGATGAACGTCGTCAGCTTTCTGTGCGGTATTTACACTAAGAATTAGATCTTTCTTATAGCACTTGTAGACGTATCCTTAATCATAATCTACATTTACACCCCTACCGTTTGCAAGCGGTTCATGAAATCCTTATTGTGGACAGACCGAAACAACAAGAATTTTGTCAAAGGTTTATTGACCATTTTGTTAATGCTGGGGGTATCCTAAAGGTTATGTTTGCTGATGAATCCTGGTTTCATCTCTCTGGCTCCGTAATTTTTCTAAACATAAAGATGTGGAGCGCAAGTAATGCGCACTTTTTTGTGGAAGTACCACTGCATCCACAGAAAATTGTAGTTTGGGCAGCTGTTTGTCAGAGAATGATTATTGGACCCATACTTTTTGAAGGTATGTCGATTAAAAATACAAAATTTTAAACAGTAACTAAAGAATGCTTAGAACTTTTAGGAATATTAAACGCTGTGGGCTACAGACTGGAAATCTTGATACCATTTGTAAATATGTTACACAATGATAAATTACAGGAAGACTACTTCTAACAAGATGGAGTTCGTGTACATACTATCAATAGAAACATTGTTTTTTTCGGAAAAAAAATTTTGGAGGTCGAATTATTAGTTTAATTACAAACACAATTTAGACACTTCATTCTTACGATTTTTTCTGTGGCCGTACTTTAAAAATACTATTTTTGTAGCACCTATTTTTTATCTTAATGACCTGTAGCAAAGGATTACTAATAAGATCGTTGCAATTAATAATTCACCTTAGACCCTAGAAAATATTATTAACTCTCTTAAGTTCAAATTACGTTCATATTACGCACCCTATTTAATGAATATTGTTACGTAATATATTGTGTTTTATTCTTCTTTTGATTTAAACAGTAGGTAAACGGATTACACTGGCCTACAACCATTTTGGTGCTGGAGATTTTAGACCCGATTTTAAGTATGTCTTACATGGCGATATCAAAAATGTTACCCGTTTTCTTCTGTCAGCTCTAGTTCCCGAGCAAAAAAAAATACAATTCACGAAAAAATATATATTTTATTGACATTAAACATCAAGAAATTGTCTTTTGAGTGATTTTCTAGAATGAAACTGACTCGGGCAACCTCGCATGATTCCCCATCAATAGTCAGCCGTCATGTGACTGTCCCACCTGCTTTGGTATTTATTCTCCATTGTTTTTAGGTCTTGGTGGAAACGTTCCCCTTGTTCTTCGCTTAGATCTCCTAAATTGTGTTGGAAATGATGTAGATGACTATTGAGATAAGTGTAATTTTATACTCATATTACAGCCTAAATCTTTGAATCGCACCAGCATTTCCTCTACTAGTTCTACATAGTTGTCAGCCTTATGATTTCCGAGGAAATTTTGTGCAACTGCTACAAAAGATTGCCAGGCAAGCCTCTCCACATCATTCATACAAGTCTCAAAATTAGTTGTGTCTTTCATCAATTTACGTATTTGAGGTCCATCAAAGATACCTGCTTTTAGTTTTTCAGTACTTAAACCAGGAAATTTGTGAGAAATAAACTGGAAACATTGACCATTTCTATCGAGAGCCTTAACAAATTGCTTCATTAGCCCTAATTTTATATGCAACGGCGGAAGAATGATTTTTTCTCTTGAAACTAAGGGTTCATTTATAACATTTCTTTCCCCAACAACAAGAGCATCTCTCACAGGCCAATTTTTTGCAGTCCAATAACGTAATTTAGCTCGACTGTCCCAGAGACAAATAAAACATGGGTATTTAGTGACGCTAGTAACTCAGCACGTTCCTTCGAAAGATCTAAGTCTCTGATGAGGTCACTAAGCTCATTCTGCGAAAATGGCTTAGGATCTGATGTTATTCCGCAGTATTGAAAGTCATTATCTACTTGGGAAGAAATAGGTATTTCAGCTTCATCCTCCTGAGATTGCTGCACTACCTGGTGAAAAGTTGGTATTGGAACATTTTCTGAATGAGGAACAGGTCTTTGTACTGAAGAAATATTGGGGTATTTCCATTTATGGCGATTGCTTTTGTTGATGCCCACTATATTAATCATACAAAAGTAACAGTCGTCATATTGATCTTTTTGTTCTCGCCATATCATAGGCACCCAAACTTCAAACACTTACGTTTCCCTCTCTCCCATTGTCGCAAATGTTCAACGCATATTTTACAAACACTATGAGGCACCCACACTTTATCTTGGTGTAGAATTTCAATACCGAAGTAAGCAAAATACAAACGACGCACTGTGTTTGTAATCGATTTACGCTGATTTTTCAGTATGTATTCACCACAAACATAACAAAATATATCAGGATCGTTAACACAACGTCTGGACACGACAAACTCCAATGGATGACTTTATAAACGCCCAAGATTAATTTCTCCAATAAAAAAACATTTGTGTTAAAAAAAATTAATGGCCGCTTCAATGTCATACTTTGGTATAGTGCATTAATAAGTTGCTGTGATTACTTTAATTATTAATTCATCTTTACTCTGAATATTATGAGATTTTACATACAAAATGATTTGGTTTTTGATGTTTTCAAATTTTATTTTACGGTATTTTTCCATTTTAAAACAGACAGCATTCCAAAAAAACTATATTTTTTATAATAAATCATTGTAATTTACACAACCATACTTTCAAATAACCGTCTTTTCCCTGAAATTAAATTTTTCGGAATTTTTCTAGTACTACGACATGTATGTTAAATCACTTAATCAATCTAAGACATAACTGACTTAATCCATGGCATACTCTGATAAGTTTTTTTTGACTCACTCAATATATTTTGATATATTTGATAAATTGCCAAAAGAGTCGCGGCGATGACTGGTAAATTCGAGAGTGCAAGATTGATAATTATGTACGAGATTTAGGCCATACAATAAGATTACCTCCATATCACTGTGATCTTATCCGATTGAGTTGATTTGAAGCTTGGTAAAAAGAAAAGTAGCAATTGTTGATGGAAATTGTTATATGGAGGTATTAATTAGGCATGCGTTTCTTGAAATTACTCCAGATTTGTGGCAAGCAGAGATTTGAGGCAAACTTTAAAAAAAATTAGGAAAGGAGTATATCGAAAGGCACAGACTGACCGAAGAGCATCAAGAATTTATTGTATATTTAAACGAATCGGATTCTAAAATAGAGTGGTTGAAATAAGATAATCAATTATAATTTATTATATCTTTTATTGTAATTTAATAGAATCCTTTTATATAAATAATAATTGTAATAGTATTATACTTATTATATTTTGTAACATAAATAAATAAAATTTTTTCTTGTTGTCATTAAATTTCTTAGGTAATTACATGTTAAGTACACATACTCTTTCAGATTAAAATTTGATGTCATAGATTCACTATCACTCAAGTTCAAAATACACGTCTTATAATTTACAATTGGTTTGAATCCAGCGTGCTAAAATTCTTTCCGTGAATATACACAACATATCGACAATACTGCTTCATGGGCTTCATTTGCTTGGTTGGACTATACAATTTACGATTTCAATCTGTTCTTTTTGTTTATATAAAATGTAGCTTTTTCGACGATTCTCGGCTTTGAAACATACCTTAGTAAATATTTAAAATGTATTTTGGCAAAGAGCAAGTCGGGCTTTAAAATTTGATTAGAATTCGATGGAAAAATCTTTTGCTGCCGGGGACATGTGCAAAAAATATTCCACTTATTAATGCATTCCGGTTATAATGTAAATAGGTTGCATTTATAAGTTTACTACATTATTATTCAAAAACTTTCAATATAAAAATTATTTTTTCATATGTTCTCGGTGTGACATAGACAAAAGGAAGTTTTGGAAACTTTTTATTTTTCAATATAATTTCTGTTAATGTCTACGTATTTATTACAACGATTAATTCTCTACTTTTAAAGAAATAATTTGATATTTTCCATTCGAAATGTTGTGCTACAACTTTTTGCGACTCAATAGCGTCATGAAAATGACGTCGCCTCACACCCTTTTTTAAATTGAAAGATGAATAATTGTTAGATTAGATTAGATTATTTGAGGTGGTCGAGATAGCCTATTTTACTGACGTTTCTAGATCTATTGTGTCTCTCATGCACGTTAAACTACTTTCTCTACAAAACGAAAATATTGTGACCATAATCGTTGATTGAACGACTTTTGCTTATATTTGACGAGATTTGTGTGCCTGTGGCATTTCCCTAGACTCTTTTATGGAAAGGTCATCATAATACAGGTCAAGGGACTCTAAAATAGGTTTTGGGTTGTTTCCACACGTGTTTAAAAACAAGCGCACGCATTCAACGCGATGTTGGCGTTGAAGAGTAGAAAGAAGTCGCAAACTTGCATTAACCTTATTCATATCCAAATCGTCAAGCAGAATTCAGCGAAAACTTGTTTCAAAAATGTTGGAACTTATTGTTAGTTTCTTTAGTTTCAAACAGGGACCTCCTATTACCAGTTCTTCAGTAAATGGAATTTTTTTTGACTTTACCACTTCAATTTGTTGACAGGGTCACTGATCATCTTCAAGGATTTTTTGCCTTAAACGGAAACATTTTGTCCGCTTTTTTACAGTAGAATAAGAATGAGACAAGCCACCATAAACGTCATTTAATTTGATTAGTCGCATTCACGTCCTTGTCAAAAATTTAGTAACTACGCATTATTAATTACTAATTTTTTTTAACCAAGGCATTTGCATACACAAGAGACGTTACCTGATTACATATTGATGACTATTTCTCATAAAAGTTTAATATTTATTGCCTATTTACAACTATGCTACAATACACATTGAAAACATTATAACTTGTATAAATCTGTCATGCGGAGAACATGTGGATTTTACCTCATTTATTAAGAATGTTATTGTAGGTACGAGGTAAGCGCCAGAAGTTTCCGACCTAACCATGTTCCGGTAATGATAGAAAACAAATGTTGGCAGCCTTATGTAGCGCTATTTTATGAGAAGTAGTGGTAAGAATACACGTATTTACCATAGTCGTCTAGCAATAGCTGTTTGTGTTGGTCGTGCCGCGTTATTTTTCATGATGTTGAAAATTTAATAGCGATTTGTGATTAAATTTCTGACGAAAAAAGTTATTAATGCTAAGGATATTAAACAACGCTTGGATGGTGTATACGGTGAATTTTCCGCTTTCCTTTCTACTGTAAAGGTGTGGGCAAAACAATTTCGTTTGGGTCGAGAAAGCGTAGAAGACGAGCCACATGTCGGTTAGCTAGTTGAGGAGCTCACCGAGGAAAATATCGAGCTCGTTAAGCAGACGGCGTGGCAAGACAAGCGGTTGAAGGTCAAAGAATTATCAACAATATTTGTGTCTTTCTGATACAACTATACGACTTATCCTTCACGAACATCTTATTATGAATAAAGTCAGTGAGAAGTGAGTGCCACGATAATTATTAGCAATTCAGAAAAGGCAACGCGTGACATGTTGTAAGTAGTTGTTAAATCTCTGCCGCGACAACAGGGACTAATTTCTTCAATCCATTGTTACGGGAGATAAAACTATGGCTCTATACTATGACACGAAAACTGAATCATTGGAATGGCGAAGGCGAGACGAAAAACAGCCAAAGAAGGCAAAGGTGGCTCAATCAAGAAAGAAGATAGTTGCAACAATCTTTTAGAATTTTAAAGGAATCTTGCTTACTGATTTCAATGAAAGAAACACTGTTGTTAACGCACTACGCTACCTTATCGCACAAATTGCGAGACGTAATCAAAGAAAAGAGGCGTGGAATGTTGCCCCGAATTGTTCGCCTTCTATACGACAACGCTCATGTTCAAGGCCAGAATTGGGCAGGCTGCTGGGCAGGACTGTGGTTTTGTAAAACTTCCTTGCACCCACCTTACAGTCCAGATCTCGCAACATCGATTATTATTTGTTCTCAAAACTGAAGAAACCCCTTCGAGGAAGAAACTTTTAGAGTAATGAAGAAGTACAAGAAGCGGTTTTAGACAATTTTACAGATTAAACTCCACAGTACTTTTCTAAGGGTATTAAAATGTTAATTTCAAGATTCGAAAAATGAATTTAAATATACGTAAATTATATGAGAAATATAATTTTATTGCTTTATTTGTATCCCCTCCAGAATATAGCTAAGTAGTAAACTTCTGGTGCTTACCTCGTATGTTAGAAGTAATAGCGATTTTATTAAGTAATATTTTTAATAATAAAGGCATTTAAATTACTGCATTATATGGTTTTACTGCTTCCATGGTAAATATTATTAAATTACTGTTATTATTATTACTTTTATGCATATATATAACATTCTTCTCTCAGGATACAGTAAAGAAAACAAAGTATTTTACTAGAAATATGATTTATTTTCAATTTCAGAAGGCAGTTAGTGCCTGCCAGTGAATTGAGAAAGATGTTGAACAAGCGTAATAAATCGATAGTGTACCAAATAGTAATTCAATGGAATGTGTTGGAAACGCTTTAGAGACGAATGTGTCACATCAGCAAGTATCAGGATTTTTAGCATGTAAAGGTCATAATGGTGAAAATATGTTTTACAATCTGCATTTGAACGAAGTATCTATATTAGCCGATGGTATAACAAATATTATAGTAATTTTTGTGTAACTAACAGCTGACCTAAATAGAAAGCTATAATTTCGAATTTCGTATTCTTTTATATTAGTATAACGTTGCTTCTAAAGAATACTTAATTATGTAAATCGTTCAGAAAGTGCAGGTCAATGGCTTAAATTTTTAATGGAAGGATCTTATTTATATCTCATGAGAAAGGATGTACGGGTAATGGAAGGAAACCACCACTCTAACTTCAGGAAACTTAGCCGACAATGTGAAATCTTTGTTATACTTTCAAGCTCTGAAGTAAGAGTTTTATAACTACTTAGTAAATACAGACTTACTTTCATGTTTTATCTGTTCTGCTTTGTTACTCTTACAAACTTTACGGTAAAGTCGAAGATGTTATTAGTAATTAAGCAGAATAAAAGGAAACTATTAGTTAGAAATTATGGGAGGGATACGAACTAAATTGAATAGGCGGGATTTGCTTTGAATCATCATTTCTCGAAACTTTAATTTTATTAAATAATCTATATCAATGGATTAGGGAGCGAATGATTTAATTAGTAGAACCACTATACCTTATTAGCTGAACGTATAAAGTAATCACGTAGTGCCCACGCATGTAGCCCATGTACAGCCCAATTTACAATAGAGTACTTGTGCAATATAACATTAAAAATTTAATATCTATCGATTATGATATGAAATTTCAGAAAAGAACAATTTGTTAGTTTATATAAAATACTGAACTAACTCAAATTTACAAAATTCATGTACCTATTTTATATTTTTAGTTAACTAAAATATGTACCTCATACACACATAACCTAAACCAACTAAATATTCGTAAATTACTTGAAATCAATCTCTTGATAAGTGGATAACGTGAACTGCTTATTTAATAAATAGATACACAAAAGCACATTTTGCAAATTTTGAAAACAATTTAAGATAAATTTAATAAAAATATTTTTAATAATATAAAATATGATTAAAAATCGCGTGTGAAGAACACTATACAAGTTTATATATCTCTCTCCAAGGACGTAGGCATGTGTTTCATCTTTTAACAGAATCGTCGGAGGCCACATTCTTCACATGTACCCTTCATACGCACCTTCACATATTACATCACACACTTATAATTAAGCTTTACTTATATAAAGGTGTTTTAGTGCAATAATGCTTGTATTGGAGGCGTTCTTCTCATCATATTATTTAAAAAATTTAAACTTATGATAAAAGTGGAAATGCCCGAAAAAAAAAGAATTGTGTGATTGTATATTTCCTAATAAAAATTATTCCTGCATTCATAGACATTCTGAAATCCACATAAGCTTCAAAAATTTAAGAAAAGCTCTAGACAAATTTAATATATTTATGTTATTTAGTTGTTATTCAAAAATACATACATAAATACATTATATAAGATAAAAATAATCTCTTACATGTTTCGGCAATTAATGCCTTGTAGAAGGCAATTATTATTTTATTATATATTATTATTATTTTAAATATATACATATTAAAGTAAAATAGACCTTAAATCGCCGACTATCTAAATCTACTATAATATACAAACGTCAAGAAATAAGTATCTATTATACTGGTACACTTCAGTACCATCACCAAATGTAACAAAAATCAAGTTAAATGCACATACAATCATACAATCAAGTAGTATACAAGACATGCACAACATGGCTATTTTTGTTTAAGAATAGCACTCATATTTTATTTATTAGTATAACCTTTTTTATTATTCCCGTTTGATTTTGATATCTTACTAAGAAAAACAAGGACACGTCTGCAATCTTTTGTAAGTATTTATTTACTCATGTATAAATTGTAAATTGAAATTAGCAATAATGATATAATATGATATGTATATGCACAAATGCATCAACATGAATACTTATTTAAGAGTAACATATATTGTTTTCTGTTTTAAATTTTTCTCTAAAATAATTAATTTCTTTAGTAGCTTGTCTATATTTGAATTATTATTTATATTAAATCTATTTCAAATATTTATAATCATGCGCAACAATGTTCATGGCTTACAGAAAAAATTTAAAGAAATAATGACGGTCGCGAAAAGAATCCTTGCATCTGGGGTTACACGAAAAACGCCACGGTGAGAAGATGCGTTGACCCTACCCTGCGTTCGTTGACCCTACAAAAAGTATAATTAAATTAGTGCTAAAATATTCTTTGTGCGAGTCAAAAAATAGTGTAGAAAGATAGCCCTAATTTCACTACACGTTTTAAAAGTTATAATATGGCTGTAGCGTATATTGGAGCCGAGATATATGGTTCACATAAAATTTACAACCGACGCCGAGCCGACATACCGATTCAAAAACGATATTACCTCATAAAGTCGACAAAATCGGAGATAAGTTGCCCAACTAGCGAGGAAATATTGTTCAGGTATAAAATACGTCCCAGGAGATTCATTCCAGGCGATTCCTGTAGAAGATTGGTCGTTTACAATTTTGGAGGGAAAACTCGAAGCATTAACAAAATCCCGCCAATTTAGAGCTGTATAGCCGCTTATTTCGCAAGAACCAACCAGGGGGCTTCTGTCAAGACCAATAGGAATGCAGCTTGAAAATAAAATGGGCCAATCAGAACACAGCGAATTTATGATCAGGTATTTTGTAAAATAAATAGATAATTGAAATGAAATCTTCTCTTAAAGTATTTATAAAGCCACTTCTAGATAAAATATCCTTTAATTTATTATAAATTGATAATACTAAATCTATCATTTTTTAATTATTACATTGTCTTACAAAGATTGCTTACATATAATTTGTTAAGCTCAAACATCCGGATATCGACGATTTCTACATAACCTTTGTTACTAATTTCTTGACAATACTTATATGCGCCCATGTTTATGCATTTATCCAACAAATAATACCGGGAATAATATTGTATAGTAATTTGACGGTAGTTATTTACATATTGCTAGTGGATACATTTGATTTTATTTCTGTTCAATTAATTTAAACAAAATTCATATGTGTGTGCATTTATTTATTGATAATGTTGATAGTTACATTTATTAAAGCATAATTTAATGTTTACCTGCATTTTGTTTGATTTCTTCCTGAACGACATTATATTTAAAACCAACTAAGTAAGATAGGTACATTGTAGATACGCAACAGAGAAGCCTAGTGGTTAATGTGGAGCACTAAATTAGAGTAATAGTTTATGCACGAACCCGGTATCATTCTTTTTAAGAATCCCTGGAAGTGTATAATTTCAACTGATTACTTCTAGCGCTGTTTGTATAGAATTTAAACATTTTACACACCGATACCCATCACGTACATTTTTGTTCTATATATTATTATTATCTACTAGTTATTATTATCATACAAATTAATATTACCATCAGCCCATTTGTTTATAATACTATATATATGCGCAATATAAGTGCAATAAACTAAAATGTCAAATGGGAATCTAGGATCAAGAAAGGTACAGTACATTCTCTTAAATCTATTATTTGTCATTGTGGTTTAACAAACCTTTAATATTAAAATCCTTTATCATGTACATATCGTACAAATTTATTTATATATTATTTTTATTATTTATGACCGCGTACGCAAAAAAATGCTCCCAATATGTCCTGAACCTTGACTATGCCTTCTCATTTGTTGCTTTATTTTTCAGTTCAAGTTCATACACTTCCAGTATATCTGAAAATCTTTTGTCGAATTTTCAAATAATTTTTCTTGATTCAGATTGATTTTAAAAACTTATAATATATAATTATAATCTAAATCCTAAACTAAAAACAATGAAATTATACTTACAACATCGCAGATATTATCAAAGACAAGTTTGTTTGCTCAATTTTGAAATGTAGCTGTTATAAACTAAGACCTCTGTTCCTAGAAAGTGCTGCTTACCATAAACCACTCTTGCAAGTTAGTTGTTTTCTATTACATATTTTTTAGTCATGTATTTTATTTAATTGTTAATTATTCTATTTGTAATTATAATTATGTTTTAAACTTGCATTTAACTTGAAGGAAAATAATAGTTACATACTACTCTTGAAAACCTCCCTGCCATGTATCTAATGGCAAGGTGCACCTTATCTGCCTTACCTGTTACAATGATAACATAAAGCCAATGTAACAGTAAAGAAAGTGTAAACATATCATGTTAAATAATTTTAGCTATCAACCAACGCAGTCAGGATATATTTAATTCTGACACGCTTTAAATTTTTTCCGTATTTTTTACATTATATTTCTTTACTGTCGTTAGTGAATCTATCTGACTTCTTGTCGATTCCGTTAAAAGACATTATCTTTTAATAATCAAAATATTATTAGCTTTCAGTGCGCGCAGTGCATTCGTAATACATTTTCTTCGCCCTGTTCAATGTTCATGTGTGTTCAGAACATATGACCATAAAATTTTGTACATACACATACGATATATGCAAGTATATCAATATATTGGACTTTTATATGGCTGCTCTATTATCTGAACATATTCTTTCGTCTACGTATTAATTAAAACTATTCGAACTGATAATTTTTTTCATATAATTTAGTCGAATAAAATTTTAAGGGCAAATTCTATTATTTCTATTAGTGTTGCAAATGCATTGGATCCATCCACATTAATCACGAATTACGTGAATATTTTCTTTTATTTATTAGGATAATGAAGGTAACCTAGGATTACATTAATTGTAATAACAAATTTTACTCTCGTCTTTAGTATCATCATAATATTAGCGTATATAATACTCAAAGTACATAACGCATTTTATAGTGTTTCATAACAGTGAAATAATAGTCTTTGCGTTATAAACTAATGCAGAAGGAATATACTTTAGTTATGATGATTTCGAGTCGACATACTTTCATTTCGCTTAAATTCCACACACAGTCTTCCTTGAATTCTAAGACACGATATCGAAACACATTGATTTCTCTGTCTATCTTTCGCTCTAAAGCCGCTTTTGCTGCTATCCACATTTTTCTCTTTATCGCATTGGATATCTTTAAAGTATTTTTTCGAAACTGCTCTACTAAAGTCGTCATGTATTCTCTCGGATTTGCGTATGACAATTGGATGTTTCAGATGTGAAGGGGAACACTTCAGTTATGATGGTAATGTTTTGTGAAAAAGGTTTGCTAGGGACCATTATTTTTGGTATCTGCTGTCACAATTGATTTCTAATGATGCATATTTACGGCCGAGGTAACGAAATTTGAGGAGAGACTGAATTATATTTTTCCGACCTATGCTTAACAATTTTAACGAACGTGATGTAAGGCTTAAAATATTTTCATCAATATATAAGCTTATGTCATGGCGAAATTTTCTGATAAACAAAACGGTGCAATAATTTTCAAACAAAAACAAAAAAGCATTTAGTATATTAGTACGAGGTGATACCCAAAAGTTCCCGAAATGTAGCAGAAAATAGAATTGTTGAACACCGTTACTTTCAAAGTAGCCGATTGCGAAAGAAAAAACACAGATCTCAGTGCTACTTCCATGAAGGGGATGCATTCTGAGAGTTTTGTTTTGTTAGTGTGTTCAGCACCGTCTGCTCAGTCTCAGTCTCCTCTATCATGTCAAATGTTCACTCTATCAACTTCATTTTCATCTTTAGAATGAGAAAAAAGTCATAAGGAGCCGACACTGGATGAGAATCAACTCTCATGTTATTTCTTTGTCAAAACCTGCTGTACTATGAAAGCAGTATGTGGTCTCACGTTATCATGGTGGAAGACCCAGTCCTTTCTGCGCCACTTCTCTGGACTAAGAAACAAACTTCTTATATCCTCCCTTAGCTGCTTTAGGACCTCACAATAGAATTCTATTCGTTAAGTAAGTAGTCGTTTGACTTGGAGGTACAAACTTTTTCTGGAAAATCCCATCAAGGTGACAAGGTGGATTTTGATAGAGAACTCCATTGCGACAATCGTGTTATGGTTTCGAACTCATACTTAGATACTCAACTTTCGTCACCTACGATTTTTTTGCAGACCATACGACCTTGATTCTGTTCGTTGTTAAGTAGTTGTGGTACGAACTTTGGTGTTATCCTGCTCATTATCATCCGCCATGTGCCATAAGACGATTTCATAATTTTACAGATGTCTGCCTACGATATACAACTGCATTCGGAACAGCAACGATATGTTCTTGTGTAATGTCTGTTGTTAGTCATCTGGAACGTTCATCGTTATTAATTTATCGGACATTTTTTAAATATTTAAACATCCGCAAGTTTGTTTTGACTCAAAGCGTTCACTCCGAATGCTTTCTTTCCTTTGTGTGTGTTCCTGCAGCAATTTCTGCTTAAATTTCTCAAATACTTGATTTGGTAGTACTTTTTTTTTTATTACAAGTTGATGTTTGCTAATCATATACTCTATTTACACTAACATATTGTTAAACAGGAAAATAACTTTGATTTAATCTTAATGAATTGTCTTATATGAAAATTTAAATTAATGTGTATGGGTTAAATGTGAATTTTTATTAAAGAAAAAATTATGATAAACAATTGTCAAATTTGAAAGGCGAAAATATTAATGATATTTGAATAATAATTTTGGGTTTGTGAAAGAAAAAACGTACACGATATGAGCAAAATCATTCTAAACAGAATCGTAGGTGAAGCAGTGACATAAAAATGCACTGACTCCATGATGAACCAATGTGAAGTAGTGAATTTTTCAACAGAATTCTTTCGATGTTTCCGGATTACCGTCACACATTCTGAATTTGAAAATTGAAGTGCCAATTATAGTACTTCGAAACATCATTCAGCTAAAGTTAAGCATTGGCACGCGAATAGTAGTTAAAAAATTGAACAATCTAATTGGGACAATTTTTATTGGACCTCGTAAAGGTGAAAACGTACTATGTCCACGAATACCACTTATTCCGACCAACTGCCGTTCGATTCCAAACGACTTCAATTTCCAATCCACCTTGCGTTCGCTACGACTATCGGTTTGAATTTAGAAAATGATTGCTTCTCTCATAGGCAATTATGCGTCGCATGTTCCAGAGTCAGTAAACCGTCTCATCATTATGTTTTTGCAGAAAGCGGACAAGCAAAAAATGTAGTCAATCCACTAGCTTTAAAATAAAAATATTTTTTTAAATTTTTTGTTCCTTCCATTTCATTCCACATAGCCACAGTAACACAAGACATGGTATTGAATTTAATCATGTATTTTCTCGTGAATCTATGTTCGCTACAATACTTTTATTAACTTTCCCATTGATTTCGTATAAAAAATTTTGTAAATTAGTATTTAGCAAGTGTACATATACAAAAAGGTTTAAGTATATCAATACGTTATGCACGTATTACGCATTTGTTACAAATGAAACAGACATGCAATATACATATCTGTAACTGTACACATGGACAATACACCTCGTATTTTCAGCATTTACTTCTGCTTAAGACACTTGTTTCTGCATCTATAGGCGTCATCAGTCAAGCTAGTGAAGCAATGTAACACAAATGATAAAAATCTTTAAAAAAAACAGATTTGTATCTGAATATACATTTACGCTGAAATCGCCTACAAGATATAGCAAATTTCGTCCTATAAGGTGGCACCATTTAATAAGTGACATCTGACGGACGAAAGAGACTATGCCGAAAAAGGCGACCTTTCGCTTGACCTGCTAAACTGGTACATAAGCGAAAAAATACGTATAGGTGTAGTCCATTAACACGAGCCAGATGGCGGTAAATATACAAAAAGGTTTAAGTATATCAATACGTTATTACGTTATGCACGTATTACGCATTTGTTACAAATGAAACAGACATGCAATAAACATATCTGTAACTGTACACATGGACAATACACCTCGTATTTTCAGCATTTACTTCTGCTTAAGACACGTGTTTCTATACAGATACAAATCTGTTTTTTAAAAAGATTTGTATCATTTGTATTACATTGCTTCACTAGCTTGACTGATGACGCCTATAGATGGCAGAAACACGTGTCTTAAGCAGAAGTAAATGCTGAAAATACGAGGTGTATTGTCCATGTGTACAGTTACAGATATGTACATGCTCAGTACAGAATATAAACAGAATTAATTATACGTAAGATTGGTATGTGATTACGATATACCGTATGAAACATCAATACAACACTGAAAAATAGATCAAAGGGATGATTGTCTGGAAGAAATTCTACGGTAATATTAAGATTAGTGTTTTATTGTAAAATATTATCTGCTCTACATGGAAACTTACTGACAACGGCTTATTAAATGCAATAACACTGAAAAATGCGAAACAAAATAATACTGCTAATACTGCTACAAAATAAACAAATAATATCATACAGTAAATAATAAAAATAAATTAAAACACTTGGCTTGTTTCACTATGAGATTTATTTAAATTCTCTAACAATTGTTTCGGCTGTTATGCCATTCTCAAAGAGATCTATAAATCTAACTTAAAGACTATCGCACTTGTTCTTATATATTGTCTGTTCTTGTGTGTAGTGGGGTGGTATTATATTGTGTATTACGGTGTCTATAAAGGGTGTATTGGCATATTCTATCTGTGTGTTGGTGATTAATAGATTTTGTTTTTTCGCTATTTTTATTTCTAATATTTCTAGGAGGTCCAATCTCTTGCTTTTTGTGATATTGTGTATTAAGTCGCAGTTATCTATATCGGGGAAGTGGTTGAGTTCTATACAGTGTTCGGCAAAGCCTGTGTTTTTCTCACTATATAAAATTGACTTTTTGTGTTCTTTAACTCTGTTTTTAATGGCTCGTCCACTTTGGCCGATATAGATAGCTTCACAGTCTTTACATTTTACATTTACAAATGTAAAGACTGTGAAGCTATCTATATCGGCCAAAGTGGACGAGCCATTAAAAACAGAGTTAAAGAACACAAAAAGTCAATTTTATATAGTGAGAAAAACACAGGCTTTGCCGAACACTGTATAGAACTCAACCACTTCCCCGATATAGATAACTGCGACTTAATACACAATATCACAAAAAGCAAGAGATTGGACCTCCTAGAAATATTAGAAATAAAAATAGCGAAAAAACAAAATCTATTAATCACCAACACACAGATAGAATATGCCAATACACCCTTTATAGACACCGTAATACACAATATAATACCACCCCCACTACACACAAGAACAGACAACATATAAGAACAAGTGCGATAGTCTTTAAGTTAGATTTATAGATCTCTTTGAGAATGGCATAACAGCCGAAACAATTGTTAGAGAATTTAAATAAATCTCATAGTGAAACAAGCCAAGTGTTTTAATTTATTTTTATTATTTACTGTATGAAGTTAAAATGTTTCACCAAGAAGTATCTGCAACAACAGCCGAGAAACAAATAATAGTTTCTGATAATAAACTCAAAAATAATCAACAAATAAATAAAAATTCTAAAATAAATAAAATAAGTTGACTTAGTATTTAACTTTAAATAGTATATTTAAGTATATAACAAAGTAATTTGAAACAAACTTCAGTAGGCAAAACCTCACCAAAGCTTGTATGCAACAAATATATTTTTCTACGACAACATCGAAAAATGTTCATATCAAGAGTGTAAATTGAATCATAAGAAGCTACATTTTGTACTGAATTTCATTTTGCATCGGTTGCTAGGCAAGTTGCTAGACAACAAATGCAATTTGAAATATTTCGTGTTCGGTCTGCTGTTTTTGATAACAAAAAGTAAGGTGGCTGAGAGAATATAGCGCCGAACGACAAATGTCATCAGTTTGTTACAGTTTGTGCATTACAAATAATTTCGTAGTTATTTCAAAGAAACCAGATATATCGATAAATCGGAGAAAAATAAATTTGACACAGCTAATAAAATTGTAAATGCAATACAGAGCATTTCAAATATACCATCGACTTCAGGAATAGGAAATCGTGAAATGCCATCTACTTCGACACTGGAAAATTGTCAATATCAAGAAAATTTTAGTATCCAGCATTCCACAAGTTCTCCAAAAATGATTTTCAATACTAATTGCACAATTAACTTTAAGAATAAATAAAATACGTAAGTAGGAAGTTATTTCATAGTTCTTCTTCTTAAATGGTTGGGCACTGTCCAGGCTCTGCTAATGAATAGGTAATTTCGTATTTTCATGGATCCAAAGCAATAAATAAAATATTTTCATATTTATTTGTATCTATTTTTATAATTGTCGTTTTGGATTCATGAATGATTCAATTACAAATTATCTTGATCGCTTGTTATATTTGTGAATAGAGACGTAGACAATATGTTTCATTTTAGTACAGAATCGTCGGTACGCTCAGTTGAAAATATACGTTTCACAAAGCAACAACCTTGCTACAACACAGAAGATATTAAGACAGAGCGTAGAAGAGCATTCAGCGCTGCTCATTAACGAACGTCGAAATAACTTGTTATTGAACAAGTGAAACGTATGTCTTCAGTGGGGTGTACCGGGGATTCTGTAGTAAGATGAAACACGTTTCTACGCATCTGGAGAGATACCTTTCACATATATATGGACTTGTGTTCTTTACCCCCGATTTTGAATAATATTTTACATTATTAAAATAGTATATTATGCAACAAGCACAAAATGATGCACATTTTGCACGAGTTTCAAAGTTTCAATTGTAACACTCGCCTTCGGCTCGTGTTGCAATTGAAACCAGTGCAAAATTGCTATTTTGTGCGCGTTGCATACTATACTTTTTCTGCGACAACGACAATTATAAAAATAGATACAAATAAATATGAAAATATTTTATTTATTGCTTTGGATCCATGAAAATACGAAATTACCTATTCATTAGCAGAGCCTGGACAGTGCCCAACCATTTAAGAAGAAGAACTATGAAATAACTTCCTACTTACGTATTTTATTTATTGTTAAAGTTAAATGTGCAATTATTGAAAATCATTTTTGGAGAACTTGTGGAATGCTGGATACTAAAATTTTCTTGATATTGACAATTTTCCATTGTCGAAGTAGATGGCATTTCACGATGTCCTATTCCTGAAGTCGATGGTATATTTGAAATGCTCTGTATTGCATTTACAATTTTATTAGCTGTGTCAAATTTATTTTTCTCCGATTTATCGATATATCCCTCGGCGACTGTCGTGGACTTCCAGCCACCGTGACGCTTCAAACTAGTTATGTCACCACCAGCATCAACAAGAATTGTTCCTGAAGATCGACGAAAGCAGTGTCCGGTGTATAATTCGTAGTTTGGCAAATTTAAATATTTAGCAATCTCTTTTCCCATGCCTCCAAGCTTATTCACGCCTATTCTTTGGACGGTACATTTTCCGTTTTGATAATTAATGAAGAACCATGTACCATTTACATTTGAAGGGCGGAGGTTTGCATATTTTTTGTAAATTTCATAATAAGGACTAGTTACAGTAAAACTTCGTATAGTTTTGTTTTTAGTGTCTGGTATAGTTATTAAAACAGCTGAACCCTAATCATTGAAATTAGTAATTTTCATTTGATGTAATTCATGTCTTGTACATGCACCCATTATGAACATAATTAATGCGACCTAAAATATAGATTAAATATATATTTCATTATATGGCTATATAAAACTTACTTTTGTCGCTAAATAGATCTCATCTGGGGCTTCTTTAATAAATTTATTAATGTCATTTGATGTAAAGATCTTCGACTTTTTGGGTTTGTAGCCGTCGGACTGTCGCTTAAGAAATGCTTTCAGTTTTAAGTATTTTGCAATATCTATATTATTATGAATACTGAAAGTCGTTCGAAGCATTGAGTATTGTGTCCATAATGTGGAACTTTTGAATTTTTTTGCCAAGTCGCCAAAATACGCCATTAAGACGTTCTCGGAAAACGATTTGGCGTTCCGATCTCCTTTCCACTCCAAAAATAAGTTATAAGTCCGTTTGTACATTTTCTTCGATGTTTCCGGCAATAAATTTAGTGTTGTTAAATTTGCTGCTTCTGTTATACTTGGAGGTGTTAATTCCAAGTCACTATCACTATCACTTTCCATATTAATTATCTGGTTTCTTTGAAATAACTACGAAATTATTTGTAATGCACAAACTGTAACAAACTGATGACATTTGTCGTTCGGCGTTATATTCTCTAAGCCACCTTACTTTTTGTTATCAAAAACAGCAGACCGAACACGAAATATTTCAAATTGCATTTGTTGTCTAGCAACTTGCCTAGCAACCGATGCAAAATGAAATTCAGTACAAAATGTAGCTTCTTATGATTCAATTTACACTCTTCAAATGAACATTTTTCGATGTTGTCGTAGAAAAATATTTTAGTCGTTTAAATTAAGTGCTAAAAGTGCAAAAAATTATGAAACGACGTCCTAACGTTACTTAATATTTCATAACTGTGTAACTTTTGCTTGTAATTCTTCTAAATAAGCGGATCGTGCTACTTGATTACCGTATATTAATATTTTTTATATATCCCTAAGAAAAAAAAATTGGGGGGATAAGGGTAGGGGATAAGGTAAGGGATCGTGCACGATCCAACGATTTTGAAATGTATTAATTAAAAAATTTGTGTTCTGCGGGTATTATGAATTGGGCAACCATCTTGTTGATACTATGTGTCTTCGATAGTATTTGGGTCTGTATTACATTTATCAGTCCTAATTTCACAAAATTGCATTCTCCCAAAAAAATCATCATCCAAAATTTCTTGCGAAGTGCTATACAGGGTGTGTTAACATATGGAAAAAGTTCACCGGGATATTTCCTGGACTGTTTTAAGAATATTTTGTCCTTCGATGATTTTTGAATAGCCACTTTGTTTAGAAGAAAAATTTTAGACGAAAACAACATTTTGTTTTATTGTGATTGACCATTCTGTATCTGTTGAATTTGTTGCGGTTGATTAATATTTAGCTAATTGACGTATGGCTGTTTTACGTGCGTTTCCTGTCATTAAAAGTTAAAGTTTTGTTAATGAAGTCCTATATCATGAATCGCTATACGAACGCCGAGATGACTGACATACATTTCTTATATGGACTTGTTGATATCAATTCATTACGAGCTAGGTGGTTGTACATTGAACGATATCCTAACCGTCATGTTCCTGGTAGAAAAACCATCCAAAATATTCATCAACGTCTTCATGAAACACGCACATTGAAACGAAGTGAAGGATCAGGAAGACAAATCAAAGTAAAAAACGGTGGATATGGAACAGAATGTGCTGAGGATGATAGAAGAAGATCCAGGTACTTCCTACCCGAAAAATTGCTAGTACTTTGAATGTAAGTAATAGGACTGGAAAATTGTTAGGGTCTATTTGTTGTACTCATACCACATAATACACGTCCAGTCACATCTTCCTGCTGATTTTTCTGCACGTATTGCGCTTTATCAATGACTTTTGCACATTGGTTCAAATTCCTCGACAACTTGCGCTGATTCTTTTTACCGATGAAGCGAATTTCTCAAGAAATGCAATAAGGAATTTTCACAATAACCATGTATGCGCTGAAGAAAATCGACATGAAGTATTTGAAGATCGTTTTCAAAATCGGTTCTCGTTGAGTGTTTGGGTTGGAATTATGGGTAACTGGCTAATTAGACCGGTATTTCCACCAGGAGGACTTACTGGCGTGGTGTATCGCAACTTTTTGGAACAATCGCTGCCACGGTTTATGGAGGATGTACCATTGGCAACAAGAAATGTAATGTGGTTTATGCACGATGGTGCACTAGCGCATTTTAGTGTGGTTTCACGTGAGTTTTTAACAGAAACATACGGAGATCGCTGGATTGGTCGAGGTGGACCTCACCTATGGCTTGCTTGATCCCCGGACTTAAACTCCCTGAATTTTTTCGTATGAGGCCAACTAAAATCATTAGTTTACACTACTCCAGTGGAAAATATGGAAGATTTGAGGAATCTGATAGTCCTAGTGTTTTTGAAAGAATTCAGCCGTAAATGCGGAGAAGATTGGATTCTTGTATTCTAGCTGGAGATAGTTATTTTCAACAGTTCTTGTAGATTACGAAGCTTTATATGTAATTTTTGGAAACAAAATGTTGTTTTCGTCTAAAATTTTTTCGCCCTATATCTTCGAAACAAAGCGGCTTTTCAAAAATCATCAAAGTATAAAATATTCTTAGAATAGTCCACTTGCATTTTTGCCGTATGTTTAATAAACACTTTGTATATAAATGATAGATATCTTGAATGTCTTTTTTAATTTTGCAAAAATTTACATGATTTGTTCTGGGCTACAATTTGTCGCGATGATATTGTCGATTCCGATTCTACCAAAACCCATATGTCTATTTCTAAATCATCAATAATATTTTTTGGTAATCTTTTTTAATTTTACTATTGAATAACGTAAAATAGCTTTCGGGTTGCTGAATTATGTGACATATTTGAAATCGGTCTATTCCGGAATTGTACCGAACCTATACCTATGTTAAAAGATTTCCGGTATAATAATATTTTACCATGTGTAATTTTTTTTCTGGTAAATAATAATTCATTTTGGAAAAACGTATAGTGTGGGAACATGTTACTTAAACGAATTTTGACGCCAGAAAAAGCTCCAAAGGATATCTGATAGCACTCTGATAGCATAAGTGCTGTCAGATATCTTTACTTAACGCCAGCGCGCGCTATTGTTACACTGTTCTCATGACTATGCTTCACTCACACATGTTACAATTCGACTTAACATGTCTATTGTAAGACAAGAAAGAAATGTATATATTCAACTGGAATAAGAACTGCCCTTCTTATTCCAGTTGATCAACGCATTCTAGTTCTCACCTAATCGTATTTATTCATTTCTCTCTCGCTAATGTCAAAGTAGATTTACGTTCTTTTCTAACTTTAACGGAATCCATGTATAATTCGATTATTAACGTATTGTATACATAATGAAGTAAATCGAGTTTTGTACAAGCACAAAACGTAGCATTTACTTAAACCATGTGGAAGAAATATCAGTAGTAATGTTTAAAAATTATGTTTATCAATAGACATTGAATTACCCTTGCGTTCACATTTATGAAAGTTTTGTTATTTAATAGAAACACTATCTAATCTTAACTTGACGCATTTAGTGCATTAGTTTGAGAACAAATGTCAATATTTGGACGAATAAATATGGGTAGCTTTCGAGGATGACGATATATCTCTATGCTTATATCAGATGGCCAAAAAGTTTGGTGGTTTTATATATTAAAGATTATACAGGGACAGAAAATTTCTGAAATAAATTTATTTTAGAAATTTATCATCTTCACAATGTTTCACCTTTTCCCCACGTGATCCAAGTTTCTAAATAAAGTTTTGTCTTTAGAGGAGAAAAATCTGCCAACTTTTCCTTTGCCTTTTTCATTAGTACGAAACACTGTATTCGATTTATGATTATCCAGGACGACAAAAGATATTAATCGATCGGAGAAATATCAGGATTGTAAGTGGATGGGACAGATTCTGTCATCCTAATGACTAATTTTTTTTTTCCGAATGTACCGTAGAGTATATTTTGGGGTATTATGTAGTTACACGTTACAGTTGTATGGAGTAGATTTCGGCTGAAACTGACATTCATCAAGTGGATAATAATTTGATGATAACCAATTATGTGCTGCTTTTAATTATAGTAAGGGGTTTATTTTTCATCACAAGCAAGCAGCTGCGTCAAGAAACTATATATAGCGTTAAAGAGGTAATGAACAAATCGTTAGTCCTTGAAACTTGTTAGAGCATGTTAATGTATATCGTATGAATTTACTCAGCTTTCATTCTTCCTGTATGCAAATATAATTATATTATTAAATACAAAACCAAATAATACCAAAAAATACCAAATAATTGCTACACAAAACGCGACCAAATTAAAATATCGCAAGTAATAAGGAGGTTGCAAGATGTTCTGCAGGTACTCCCCCCCTCTGGTCTGAACCTACCTGGTGATGGTCGTCCCGTAGCTAAAACTCTGCCGGGTAGCTTAATAGTTTCAGGAGAGTGGCGCGAGTCCCTAGATCGCTGGATGGTGGTTATGACGCCACCGTTTTCAACCCGCAGAAAAACCTCGAAAACGGAAGCGGGTGGGACCCTGGTAGCTTCAATTAAATCCAGAGAGTCAGCCCCTTATTACTTGCTATCGAAATAAACGTGTCTTTGCCTTACACAACACTTGTAGGAAAGGAATCAAACAAACACAAGATGTCAACAATAACAAGTTTTAATATAAAGTAAAAATAGGCTCAACAAGTGTTTACAACAAGATTAAATACGAAGTCCAAAAGGTTTAAGATTGAAGTTAAATCAAATTTAACAAAAGTCGCATGAAAAGTTACAAAATAAAGTCTTAAAGTTTAAATATCTAGACAAGGTAGATATTATTGAAATTATAAACAAAAGCAACAAGAGTCGCTTGAAAGATTACAAAGAGTTAGATAGCAGTACAACTAGAATTTATGAGATACACATAAACCAATCTAAGTGCGCCGAGGCAAAATAAAAAAAAAAGGCTTAGTTTGAAAATGCAAATAATTCCAATATCTCCCAGTAATATTCCCCAAATCACTCTAGTATCGCTCAGGCGCAATACAGAGTTCACATAAATACAGGTTCACCTGTCAAGACAACAACACCCTGTATACTCAGGTGGTAAAACTGTGATTATTAAAGTAATACGATTTAAGATCTAAACATAAGTTAAGCAGAACTAAAATTAAGTATACGTAATAGTGGTTCTTTACAAATAGTTTACAGAGTATATAAACAAAGAAAACTAGAACTTCGACGTAACCCCAAGATATTTATAATTCTGTACGAAGGCCCGACTGAAGGTTCTAAGCCTCGTACAAAAATCTAATCTAACTACTGGCTGCTAGTGAAGCTAGTCAACCAGTTAAATATTGACAATAAAAGGAATTGCTTGAATTCAGGCAAATAAAGCCTTTCGGTTAAAGTTTATAGTTAAAGCCTTGTTAGCTATCTAAGATTTATGAGCAAAATAAAGAGGTTGCACAGAGAAGTGAATAGCTTCTCTAGTGCCTACTTATGATTAAACATTCAATCAATAATTATAAATTTTGAAAAGGATAGTGTCGGGTTAAGTAATAACCAACAACTAAAAATAATAAAACAGCACCTACTTAGCTTGTCAACCACAATGATCAGATTCCAAAACCTATCTCGTGTAAGCCTTCACAGAGGTAGAACAGGAATGTCGATTCCTAAGATTCATTGGAAATCAACCGCCATTTTGCCAGAGATCTCCATCCCGCTAGAAGCCGCCATCTTGAGACGCCGTGTAAAATAGTTACAAAATTCCAGAATAAGGAAGCCCTGACGATACCAAAAACACCCTTGGGGGTGGAATGAGGATTCCTGCACGAATCTCCTCCCAAAAGATCGAAATTCTACGTAGCTTCGTTGCGAGGGAAAATTGCTTATGCAAAAAAAACAGCCTCCCACGTGGTACGTGGTGTGGTCCTCGAAGAGATTCCGAAATAAACTTGCTTAATTCCCTTTATACAAAAGGGGCGGTAGCACTAAAATATATCCGCAAAGACAAAGTTCACTCACTAAAAAAAACACGACTAAGACTGTCGAAGAACACGATCGTCATTTACTTTGAACAAATTTTAGAGTCTCACACATTAATTGCGAATTTTGTTCAGTAACATCTCGTAAATCTTTATCGATTAAGGAAGGTCTTTCTGAACGTGGAACGTGGTCTTTTCACACATTTTCAAATGTGTACATATATCGTTGCAGATTTTGATCCACGGTCAAAACAATTAATTTGTTATGACAAGAAATGTTGGTGCTTTTTTGACTTTTTTGCCAGTTTCATTTAATCCTTTACAATAATGTATATTTTAAAATAATTTCTACTTGTACCACATTACATCTTGACGTAAATTTAAATATTTGTGTTTGGTATATTTTTAAGATGTATTAGAAATTGTCTTCAATTGTAGTCTTTGTGTGTCACTTTTTAAATACTCAGCGATATTTCCTCAAAGCCTCGTTTTCGTTGCATATATATTTTAAATAATAACGAGTGTCATGCTCTTAAATTCATTAATATGTACGTAAATAATTCTTTTAATTAACTATGTAAACCGGTGTCTCATATTTCTTGCATTATTGCAGTCAATAAAATCCAATGAATAAGACTGAATTTATTCAGGCGAAACGAATAAAACCTTGTTTTTTATTACAAAACCGACCGTATTTCCAGGAACTTTGCATTAAATATATATATATATATATATATATATATATATATATATATATATAGATAATTATTTCTTGACCTTTGTATATTATAGTAGATTTATATATTCGGCGATTTAAGGTCTGTTTTACTTTAATATGTTTATATTTAAAATAATCTCTTACATGTTTCGGTAAATATTACCTTTATCAAAGAATTATAAATGACAGTATGTTAATGTCAAAGTTATAAGTGATGTAGTCATCGTGAGAAATACATGTTCATAAATACATTCTACACTCAATTCAAACAGTAATAATTCATGATCTAATATTTCCAACAGTTTAACGCCAATTACAAAGGGATTGGTAAGTCATGAGTTATTATTACACTTGCGCCTGTGTCGCGACTTAATATGTTAGGGTGTCGGCATTCGCTAAGAACGAGAAGAAAAATTATGAAAACCTACTCGAACAGCCTAGCCACTGGTTGAAATCGGGACTGCCGGCAAAATGAGCAGTACGTTAAATATTTATATAACACAAGATATATATTTAAATATGTACGATATATGATGGTAAATTACATACCGCTACATTATTAAGTTACAGTATATACTGCTTAGATTTTTTGTCTCACTCCTGTTGTTAATTGAATTTTTGTCTTGTTTAATATTAATCATTTCTTTAATTTCCCTTTTCATTGTGTGTCGTTCTCGATCAATTATTTGTGTTTTCAAAGTCGAAATGGTGATCGCGTTGCAGTTGGTGTGTAAATAAATCAATTTTGTCTGTTTTGAAGTATTTTTGAGCTTGTATTCTTTTGTGTAAATATTGTTTAGCTTGACCTATGCGTCTCTCGATTTTTTTCTATTTTAGGTTTTAGTTTGGAAAATACATCTTTATTTGTAAAATAGGTAGTAATTTTTTATTGTTTAATATGGGTTTGTTTATGAAATAAAACGAGAAGCGTAACTTTAGATTTACTCATTCTACTCTCATCTTCAAAGAGGTAAAATATATGATTATGAATGTTCATTATGTTATGTAACGTATATAACTTTATTGAATTGATATATGTACTTATACAAATTTTTGTTACAGGTTCCTTCCCTTACGTTTGGCTTGAAGAATAATGAAAATATTATAAATGGTGTTCGTATGGACTATAATGTCTTCACCAACACAATAATTTCATGAAATGTATATAGAGACAGAGACATTTAGTTGGACGAAAATATGGAAATCCATATAAACTCTTCAACAGTAATAGACATAATTAATAAAAGCAATGAAGTGGATCCTGACTTAATAGCTAGTTACATAAAAAATCGTGCTGTGAATGAGCCCGCGTATAGTTTACTCATTTTTATGTACAGTTTATTGATTTTAACTGGAGCATCAGGAAATATTCTCGTGGTAAGTGATTTAATAGATTTATTATTTATTTATAAGTTAATCATATACATATATATATATATATATATATATATATATATATAATTATCTCTTGACCTTTGTATGTTATGGTAGATTAAATTAGTCGGCGACTCAGGGTCTGTTCCACTTTGATATGAATATATTTAAAACAATCTTACATGTTTCGACACACTAGTGCCCAATGTCAAACTTATATATCTGTAGTTGTCATGGATACAATTAAAATATTCAAAGATACATTCAAATTTAATAATAATAGCTCATGCTTCAGAACTTTCGACAGCAACACGTCTATTACGGGGGATTGGCAAGCCATGAGATTTTAAGCCGTCGGCATTCACCTTGAACCAGAAGGAAAACTACGGAAACCTACTCGGACAGCCCAGTCAGGGAACAAAACAAGGAACTGGCAGCATGATAAGCCAGTATATAGATATTTAAATAACATGAAATAGATATTTATATAATATATAACATATATTCATGATGGTAAATTGCAGATCGTTACATTATCAGGTTATAGTATATACTGCTTAGATTTTTTTTTAATTTTTTTCTTGTTTAATATTACTAATTTCTTTAATTTCCCTTTTCGTTGTGTGTTGTTCTTTATCGATTATCTGTGTGTTTTAATAATCGAAATAGTTTTCGCGTTGTAGTTTGTGTGTAAATAAAGCAGTTGTGTATGTTTTGGCGTATTTGTGGGCTTGTATTCTTTTGTATAAATATTGTTTAGTTTGGGCTATGTAGTAACTATCACAATCGCAATATGGTAATTCATAGATGACAAGTATATCTCGATTTTTTTCTATTTTAGGTTTTAATTTTGAAAATAGATGTTTATTAGCAATGATGCCTTTATAAAGGCAACATTGACGAAACATGTAGGGTTGTTTTAAATATATATACTTTAAAGGAAAGCCAGACCTTTAATCGCCACTGATTGAATTTACCATATCATACCAAGGTCACGAACATATATATATATATATATATATATATATATATATACTTATTTCATGACCTAGGTATGTTATGGTAGATTCAATTAGTTGGCGATTTAAGGTCTGGTTTTACTTCAAAATGTATATATTGAAAACGATCTTACATTTTTGAGCAAATTTGAAATATACTGTCATTTATATTTCAAATTTCTTTGAAAAAGGCACCATATGCCGAAACATGTATGATCGTCTTAAATATATACATATTGAAGTAAAACCAGACCTTAAATCGCCAACTAATAATCTACAATATATATATATATATATATATATATATATATATATATATATATATATATATATATGTATATACATCCGTCTATCATTGTCGCGTCCATTAATTGACCATTCCCTATCATTTTGGCGTCCGGCTGTAATCCTGCGTCCATATAAGGACGCCAAATTACATTGCTATAAAATTTATTTTCCGAGTTGTTCTCGACGTTCTCTATCATCTGGCAAATTTTTGTTCGGGCGTCCTAATGATGAGATAATCAAAAAATCCATATAATTTTGGTTTACCAAAATTCCGTTAGAGGTATTCCAATCGCGTGCCGTATATTGACTCTGTATATTTTACTTTTAGTCGGTGCATAATTCGGCGTCCAGCAATTTGGCAACTATGTACATAGGAAGAAGGGTAACCGCAGTTAAAATGATTTTGATCAATATGATACAATATTTACAGAGCGCTAGCAATATCTACTAACAAATAAAAATATTGATGTTAATTTACAATACTTTTACCTAGTTGGTAGTCACCTAATAAACTTTTTGATTTAATACAAATAAAAATATTTTAGTAAATAATGATATGTACTTACTTATTGAAGTTATAATAATCAGCATTTGTTCATAAAGAAACAGATTGTCGATGGAATTTGTCATTGGCACAATAATTTTGTTTTCTATATCGATTTTAATATTTTACGTTTTTTAATATATTACATAAATTGTTACATAATTAATTGTGCATCATATTGCATCTGTATTGTTCATTTAGTTAATATATGAACCATTTTATAGAATATTAAAGATATATTACTATTTATCAAAAGTAATTTAACTTTTTACAAAAAAAAACTTGCTGTTCAGCTAATTGCCATTGAACGAAAGCACTAGAAAATCATTAGAAAAGGATATAAAGATATAGTTTTTAACGCAAGACTAATATGAATACAGTGACTTCTCAGATGGATGGTGCATATAAATATCTTTTTTTAATATTTAGTGCTACTAATTTCAGTTGAACGTCGAAAGTATCGATAGCCTTTATTATTGTCATTGTGTTTATTGTGTTTCTTCGATTACTACCTTTTTTTATCGTTTTCTCGTTTAAAAGTAAAATATGCTAAGTAAAACTAAGCAAAACTCGATGCACCCACTCATTTGTTTAAATTAATACGAATCAGGGGATTCCTTCATTTCTTGATCCGATAAAAAATAATATCGGTATTGTACATACATATAATATGCAGGTTGTATCTCTCACCAGTTATCCGAATAGCGTAACTGTTAATGGAATAATAGTAAACACCGAAATACAGGATTTATTATATATTTGATTTAAGAAAACGTTTAGAGTGCGTCTCAAAAAAGTCGGCAATATAAAGACATTATTCCACTTTTCAATGATCGATCTAAAATTTAGGCGTTTCTTGATTGTTGCAAGCTGCAAATTCCGATTTCTTAGAAATTTTCCAGATTAGTAGAGTACCTTGGTAGAAGAACTACGCAATTTCTTTTCGGCGAAAACGTCCAATTTAGGGGTACAGGCCCCTCCAAAGTTTGCACTAATTTTTAATTTTTGCAAATATCTCGGAAACTATAACAAATATTATTTTGTTTTCTTAATAAAACTTGCAACACATTACATGGTCCCAAGGATGAGGCAACTTGTCTTCGAAAAAAGTTAAGCACGGGGAACGGAATACCTCATACCCTCCATTTTTTTTTAAATATTTTTTTTTATTTATAGAAAAACGTTCGCTATTACATACAGAACGATGGTATATCACAAATATAGGGAATTGATAATAATATATAATGAAAACGGGCGAATTTTTTTTTCAGTAAAAAATTCGAATAATTAGCGTCGTATATGTAGAAAACATTTATTTCATTCACATCACTTATCGAAAATGCAATTTATTTGCATAAATTTGCCAACTACGCGATCTAACTTCAGTCTCTTAATAGCTTAATTGTTATGAGCGTGGTCCGACAAATCAAAGGATGTAGGTTGGAATCCTGCATAAGGGCGATTTTTTTTTCAGTAAAAAATTCGAATAATTAGCGTCGCATATGTAGAAAGCATTTATTTCAGTTATATATGTAATTATTGCAATAATGATAGTCAGCGTAAAAGTGCTCAAAACGCATTTTTCTTGCACCACGAACAGCGCTCAATAGCGGGTTTATTACAAATACTACACAAGGGCGTAGACTCTACATCTTTCATAAAACAAAACTCTACAGGATTTTTAAAGGATCCAAGTTTTTCATCCTCTTATACCACGCGTACTTGAACAAATCGAAAAAGCTTGAAGAAGAAAACTGGGAAAATGGGTTAGCAATTTCAGCATAATAATATTATTTCTCTGGTGCAAATTTATGTCATGGTTCATAAGAATCACCATATCAGAAAAAGTTCTAACGAAATTTTTCCACAGTCTAAAACCAAACACATCTAGAGGTTGAGCCATCGGTGTCGAGTTTTTTGGTATATTCAAAATGTTTAAAGTTTTATGTTCTGGTACCATTTTCTGAACTTCATCAACACAATGCCCACTCCAAAAATCAACAAGAAAACACCGTTTGGTTCGGTATTTGGGAGGAAAACATCCATTAGCTAGGTTTTGAAATGATCAGAAGTGAGCTTTCCAGATGTCGAAGAAGAAATATATACATTAGAGGTCGAAACAATGATTGCGCAACGCGATGTCCAAATGTATTCGTAGATTCCTTCAATACTAAAAATAATGTATATAATATATAATTGTTTCAGCCTTTACTTGATACAATTCCATTATAACTATTATCAGGATAAAATAATACAAATTTTAATGAATTTCACTTTTTAATTGACACTGCAACGATCGTTTCGCTCCAACCTGAGCTTCATCAGACAAATAACTAACTTATTTACAAATTTTTTAACACAAGTATACGGTAACAAACACATGTTTTATTTTAAATATTTGAAGGAATGGGCACTTTTTATTACTAAAATGCCTATTCACAAACTTTCACTTCGGTTTATATAATACTGTTCTTAAGTAATAAAAACTAGGGGTTTACATTATATTACAGGGAGGTAAAGAAATTCTATGGAATGTGACTGTCTGAGTATCAAATAAATAAATTAAGTAAGGGTGAATTATTTGTTTCTAATTGATCATTTAATATCTTGTCGGTTTTCTTTAATTTATTGATTTCAAGTGACTCTAATAAATTAAGTTTTTTGCCCTTATTTTCTACGTGTAATATTTTAAATTCTCTGTTAAAATTGTGGTTCGTTGAATTAATATGAGACGCATATGAAGAGTCACTTTTATTATTTCTAAATGAAGAAAAATGCTCTTTGATGCGTATTTCTAACGATCTACCTGTCTGTCCGATATACGTCATAGGGCAACTACTGCAGGTTAACTCATAGACTCCTGACTTTTTATTGTTGTTTGTTAAATCTTTATTGTTTTTTATAAATTTGGATAAATTGTTGTTAGTTCTATACGCTGTATTAATGTCAAACTTTCTTAAATATTTACAAATTTTTGTGCTTGAAGAGCCTATAAACGTGATCATTTTAAATTTTTGGTTGTTATTATTTAATATTGGGTAAACTTGTGATATGGCTTTTGTAAGGAGTTTTTTATTTAAAATGTTATGTATTATATTACTTTTATATCCATTTTTGATAGCTATTTGTTTAATTAAATTTAACTCTTTCTCAAAATTTGTTTGGTTCAACCGAGTATTGATTAATCTATGTATAAGACTGTGATAAGCCGCTAATTTGTGTTGTATCGGATGGCAAGAAGTGTTATGAATAGTTATGTCTGTAGTTGACGGTTTGTGGTAAATTGCAAAGTTACATTTGTTGTTAATTCTAATAATCGTTAAATCGAGAAAGTTAATACTATTATTTGTTTCCTGTTCCTTTGTAAACTTAATATTGTGATGCAATGTACTAATATAATCAAATAATAAATTTAATTGTCGCTTTGTTCCTATGAAACCTAGTAATATATCATCTACGTATCTGTACCAAAATAATACATTTTGAAAAAGAGGATTTTTTGAAATAGAATTTTCAAGATGATCCATAAAAATCTCAGCTAATAACGGACTTAGGGGATTACCCATGATTAAACCTTCTTTGCAAGTGTATATGTTTTCATTAAATTGAAAGTAATTTTGTTCTATGCATATGTTTAGTAAATCAAGAATTTCATTAATAATTATTGGATTTACATTATTTTTATGGAAAAGATCTTTTACTAAAATAACCGTTTTTTTCTGGAGGGATACTAGGGAATAAATTTTGAACGTCAAAGGAAATGAGTTTTGTGTTAGACGTTAAAGTAAAGTCTTTGATTTTGTTTATTAGTACATATGAGTACTAAAACTTTTAGTGAAAAGGAACATTTAAAATAAAACATGTGTTTGTTACCGTATACTTGTGTTAAAAAATTTGTAAATAAGTTAGTTACATGTCTGATGAAGCTCAGGTTGGAGCGAAAGATCGTTGCAGTGTCAATTAAAAAGTGAAATTCATTAAAATTTGTATTATTTTATCCTGATAGAAGCTAAAAATAATGCATCACTGACCTGTGGTTCTATCACACTTGGAACTTTACGGAAGCTATTCGGAACTAGACTCATGTGCTGTGACTCCATCACGTAAAATATTTCGATATCATTGTGCTAATGATAATATTGATTCAGATATTTTAGTGAATGTAACTTCATTAGGTATTTACTAAAGCATTTCTTATGCTTACCTGTAAAACTGCAGGTTAAATCGAAAAATAGCTTATACGTGAGCTGTTTAGTTTTCAGTTTGGAATAAATGTAAAAGAAACTCAATATATTTATATATATATATATATATATATATATATATATATATATATATATATATATATATATATATATATATATAAAGTAAATTGATCTTAAAATGAAAGCATCTCATAAATAATTCACCAATTTGAAATTCACGCAAACCATAAAAATTTATTAACCCTTTTTTAGACACATTTTTTTGCAAAATACATCGTTCGTGATATATTTTGTATGTTCAAAATAAATAATCCGCCAATAGAACTAATAGATAGATACTAAATTTATAATATAATATTTAAATTTTTATCATTCAGCTTCTTTTTGAGTGAATAGTATAGATAAAACGAGGTGAAAGAAAATAATCTAATATACCGATAGGACCAGCTCTCAACGGGCCATACCGAGCAATAAGTGGCAACAGTGAATCCCCTCTACGCGCAGTAGCTTACATTACCATACATTGCAGAGTTATGAATTTAGTAAGACTTAAACCGCGCAAGGATATAGTCGTTTTCATATTCGTTCTGTATACGTAATTTGCCCATTTGTTTCAGATATAAAAAGGTCGTTATATCTCCAAGTTATTATTATTGTATTCTTAGCTGCTACGGAAAAGTAATTTTAAGTAATAAAAAAACAATAACGTTTTCTAAAAGATAAAAGTAAAAAAATCAATAATTCTGCAAAATAAATTTTAATTCTAAGAAAGTCACTAAATATAGGATTCGAAAATACCGCCCTCTCTCCCAAAACAATAGCCGAGCCTATTGTAAAACTCGCGCCTCACTCCCTCGAGATTTCTAGGAGTTATTGTCTCGAAAATTCTAAACAGTTGAACTTGCAACTGTTGCAACCTCTACATTTGCACAGCTAGATACGAATGACGGGCAATCTATTGCTCTCGATCATCGGACTTATGTATGCGCACGCGGAGTGGCGTCGTACTTACGTTGCCACATCGCATTACGTTCCATAGGTATATTGTTCCGTATGGCCCGTAGCGGGCTGGACCTATCGGTATATGAAGCAGTCTTTAAAAAGATATTTTGTGATATATATATAAACTCTGATTTACAATGCTTATATAATGACAGATGTGGAGTTTACTATAAACGGTCAACAGTGAGCTCATTGAAATATTCCTGTAAGATATTTAACTTTGACTAAACTGTATCGGCAACGGTGTCGGACGCTTAATGCACCGATACATGAAAGATAATATACGTTACGGACGCCAAATTGCCGATGTACTAAAAGGTGTTATATACTTCAGACGTTATATTGCTACTACAGTGAAAGGAGTTCTAATTGATAGAAATGTAAAAGTTGAAAAATCAGTTAAGAAACGTAACGGTTTAAAGCGAGAAAGTAATATACTTGAATCAAAACTGACATTCGAGCTTTCCTTCTCAGGGACGCCAAAATGATGAATTATGAAAGGACGCGAGTTTGATAGTCGGATGTATATATATATACAGGGTGAGTTTTTTTGAATGTTTAGCATTGGGATCTCAGAAACTACTGGAGATAGAAAAACGCTTAAATGGGGAAAGATGCGCAGTTTTACGAGTTTGATTTAAAACTGCTTTTGTTTCTCCGATAACTTTCATGGCTTATTAGATATTTAAAGAAAACTAAATTTTACGATTTTTTTAAGCATGCTTAGCATCGTTAATAGTAATTTTAGAGAAAAAGTGTTCAGACAAAAGTTTTAGATAATTTTACGCCAAATAAAACCTTGTAGCTAATATTTCTTTTTCGTTCACCATTATCGAGTTATGACACAAACTTTTGTTTTTTTTAATTGAAACCATAGTTGGTTTTGACATCATTTAAAAGCTTATTTTTTGCTGATTACAATGATATAAGGTTTGATATGGTTATTTTAAAAAATAAAGATGATATATACATTTTTATGGTTTTTATGGAAAACAATTGCATTTCGAACTGATAAAATACAAACCAAACGAAAACTTATTTTGAAATCTTATGTAGTAATAAAATGAAAACTATAAGAACCTTTATTAAGGGCACACAACATTATTAAAGTTCAAAGATACCTCCATTATTATTAATATACAAATTGCATCTCTTCACAACAGAATTTGTAGCATTGCGGACTTTACGCCTATCGATGTTATTAAAAGCAACTAAGACAGCTTCTCTTAAATCGTCGATTGTTTCATATGTTCTATTGTATATTGTGTCCTTTAGTATACCCCACAAGAAAAAATCCAAAACCGATAAATCAGGGGATCTAGCCGGCCATTCAATGGGTGCATTTCGTCCTATCCATTGATTAGGGAAGTTCAAATTTAAATAATTTCTAACATTCAGTTGATTGTGCGGAGGCGCTACGTCATGTTGAAACCATCGCAGCATTGCTCGGGTTCTTAAATTTAAATTATCTAACATTTCCTCGAAATCTTGTTGTAAAAAATTAAGATAACGATTGCCAGTTAATGATCCATCAAAAATAAAAGGAGGAAGAACAGTTAATCCTATAACACCACACCAAACATTAAACCCAAATTTAATTTGTGGTCTCCTATGTTCAACGTGAAGTGGATTTGTTTGAGACCATATGTGCTCATTGTGCCTATTAAACATTCCACAATTTGTGAAACGAGATTCACCGGTCCATAATATTTTCATTGAAAAGTGTAGATCGTTTTGACACTGATCTTTAAACCATCTACAAAAAGCTATTCGTCTGATGTTATCACCTTCATGTAAAGTTTGTGATACTGATAATTTGTAGGGACGAAATTTATGCTTCTTCAACACTCTGACAATAGTGCGTTGAGAGGAGCCCATTTCTGTTGAAATTTGTCGGGTCGGTGTAGATGGATTCTGAGCGACACTTGCTAATGTGTTTATTTCTCTATCTTCATCCTACCCTTTTTTTTTTGGTTTAACGAACGAACCATAATCTGCTAAATTATCCCATAATCTCTTAAAAGTAGGTAGCGACGGCTGACGTCGATCAAAATAATTTTCAAAATATACTTCAGCAGCTCTAGTAGAATTTTTCTGGCACTGAATGTAACATTCAACCATATCACGCTTTTCTACGTTAGAAAATTCCATAGCCAATGCAAACTTATGATTAACGGCCGTTTGCACTACTTATAGTTAAGTTACAATTAAATTAATTAATAGTTAATTGTCAATGTTTGACAATTAACTTGACTTAAAAGTAAAAATTAACAGCTCTCACTTCTGTGACTCAACGTGAAAGCAATGTTAGTATATTTATCTCGACTGCTCCAACGAACACTATTGTAACCCAGATTTTTCGTTTTCTGAATTACAAAACACCAAACATTTTTTTTTTTAGGTTTTTATCTTATAAAGTGAACAATCATAGAAATGTCTATATCCTCTTTATTTTTTAAAATAACCATATCAAACCTTACATCATTGTAATCAGCAAAAAATAGGCTTTTAAATGATGTCAAAACCAACTATGGTTTCCATTTAAAAAAACACAAGTTTGTGTCATAACTCGATAATGGCGAACGAAAAAAAAAATTAGCTACAAAGTCTTATTTGGCGTAAAATTATCTAAAACTTTTGTCTGATCACTTTTTCTCTAAAATTACTATTAACGATGCTGTTTAAAGCATGTTTAAAGAAAATCGTAAAATTTAGTTTTCTTTGAATATCTAATAAGCCATGAAAGTTATCGGAGAAACAAAAGCAGTTTTAAATCAAACTCGTAAAACTGCGCATCTTTCCCCATTTAAGCGTTTTTCTATCTCCAGTAGTTTCTGAGATCACAATGCTAAACATTCAAAAAAACTCACCCTGTATATATATATATATATATATATATATATATATATATATATATATCTAATTTTTTAACTTGAAACATTCAAATATCTCGAAAAATAAGAAGTACACGAAAAACTATTCAGATTTAAAATTTAATAATTCAACGGAGGAAATATATTAGCGCTAGAATTAGACCTGTATATTTTATTATAGAATCGGTGCCTTATTTATGTAAGTTCCTTCTCTCACTTATCAGAATGCTAGATTTTTCCCTCGCCTTCGACTTCAATACACTTATTGATCCGCATTACAAATGACTATAGACAACTGAGAAGTGTATCTTCTTGAATTTCGGCTCAAACATTTCTGATTCGCTCAATCATATTTTCACGTGTTGCTGGTACTTGATTGTATACTTTGCATTTGAGATAACCCCATAAACAGACATCTGGTGAAGTAAGATCTGGTTATCTAGCAGGCCAATTTACTGAACCAGCTCTAATACTTTATGTGCTGCCACAGAATAGTATGCTGGACAACAATAATGTTGAAACCACATGTTTTGTCGCACTTCTAAGCTAACGTCTTCAAGTAGTGCTGGCAGTTCATTTTAAAAAATCTCTTGGTACATATCACCATTCAAGTTGCCTTCGATAATGTGGGGGCCGATGACTTTGTTCCCAATTATTCCACACCACACGTTGACGATCCAAGGGTGCTGGTGTTCAACTTGGACAAGTCAGTGCAACTTCTCAACACTCCAGTAATGTGAATCGCGTCGATTAATCGTTCCGTAGTTTGCGAAAAACCCATCGTCGGAGAACAACACGTAACGGAAAAAATTGGGGTTTTGTTATAACTGTTTATATGCCCACTCACAAAAAGTTATCCGATTTTGTAAATAAACGCCATGAAGATCTTGATGTAAGGACACAAGATATGGATGATTTTTATGACGTTTTAAAGTTTTCAAAGCACTGGTGTGGGACAATCCAGAATCGTGAGCTTGTGCTAACAAGAGGATAACAGCCACTACAGCTAATAGAGCGACTTCATTATTTTCTCCAGTGACTGTTGCTCGACGGGTCTTTTTTTCAGTTAATCACTTCTATCCAGTAGTGAGCTCTGATAGTACGGTAAAATGAAGCACATGACAGAATCCTATCCAGATCCTATCCAAATCCTATCTATGATCGACAGCATTATCAAGACTTCTGCCAGCTTCTCCATACACCAGAACCATTTCAATTATCTCTTGTACATTTAAATACTCCATTCTGTAGTAGGTACTATTAACAGCGTAACAGAAACAGGTCTTTTACTTTTCGAAATATTCTTCGAAATGAGTAAAATAAATTGTTTCTTAAAGTTATTTCATTCTTTTGTACGTTTATTTTATGTTTTTTATAGTTAGAAAAAATATAAATGGAAGAAATAGCACAAACGTTAAATACATACATTGTACATACAAAAACATTTTTATAAAAATTATTTTCAACATAAAAACTGGTATTAAAAGAAAAATACATTTTTTTAATTATTTTAAAACACTCCGATAGGTCATGAGTAGAGTGGACCAATCCGGAGCGAAAGCAGAGGCATGACTAACGAATTGGTTCACGATTACTTAGTATGTTGTTCACGGTTATCGTGTGTACACGTATAATAGCAGCAGGAAAGTGTATTCTGTGTATTTAATAATGTTTCACAGCTATGTTCGATAGAAGACGCAAGAAATGAGTGTATTTTAAGTAAGTTTGAAAGTCACGCCTCTGCTTTCGCTCCGAATTGGTCCACTCTAGCCATGAGTGAAAGTAATCGCGTTGACTAAGTATGTGAAGATGGACGCCCGTTCCTGGGTTATGATAATAGTACTTTCTTGATAATTTATTTTTCGTGATATTATTTTTATTGAAAACGAATCGCAGAATCGTATGTATGTTCTCATTGCGAGAAATTCCAAAAAAAATAAATTCCAATTACAGCGCCATCTAACATGAATTTAGAAAAATGTTTCAGAAAAATCCTATGCACTTTTTCCAGTAGGATTCGAATCTATAATAAAATATATGGGTTCTTATTTAAGATTTCAAAGTTACCCCCGTTCCACCTACATAGAGAGAGAGAGAGGGACTAATTCTAGCGCTAATGTATTTCCTCCATCGAACTATTAAATGTTATGTTTGGATATTTTTTGGCGAACTGCTTGTTTTTGGAGATATTTAAAATTTTCAATTTAAAAAATACACTCGGTTAATTGATATATTAAAATTGAATGTGCTTTATAAACTACTGTGAAAGTAGAATGAAGTGAGATAAATCTATGCCTACTGTAGATCGTCGGCTAGCTTCTCTTAAGAAATTAATATTTTATATCGTGCAAGTAACTCTTATCTCTAAGGTCAAAATTAGTTTCTTATGAATAAACAGAATAGCTAGTGTTTTTTTTTTGATGTAACTACAATAAAAAATCGAGATTATTTAATGTAAAAAATATATATTTTATAATAAACTATATTTAAACAGATTATTAACGGTACAAAATTTCTGATATAGGCAACAATTTCTAGTTGTGTATACAGAATTGCCTATATTATATTTTAATAAACTTGTTTGAGTTAAGTATTGACGTCGAATTTGCAAGTATTTGGAAGTAAATTGATTTGAAAAAGGTAAATATAGTTAATTAGCTGGTAGTTATTTGATTCTAATATAAATTTGGCCTTAATTATATAGAAATTTCAACGATACCTTGTTTATAGATTAATTACTATAGAGTGTTTGTTATTTTTCGTTCGTTAAATTTCTAGAACCGTGGGCTTTTCAAGAACATGAGCGGGATAGGTCCTTCTATTTTTTTATGTTTATTTGAATATTTAAACACATATTTCATCCGGATAAACTTCTATTTCTTTCTTTATTTTCATTTTAATTGCGAAGCGCAAATTAATACATGTATTAGCGTGAGTGTTAAAAAAGACGGTCGTTGATTTGGTTTTCCAATTTGCCATAGCCCCGTATTTTTATTAATTAGTTTACATGATTTATCCTTTACAATTTAATATGATTATTTTCATAAAATTGATGAATGTTACATAATAACTAATTAATTTAAATAAATCTCATATTTAAATGTCGATATTATTTTAAATATATATACAGGGTGCGGCAAAAAGGTAGGTAGGATTTCAAATAGTGGTTGCTCGCTTTGTAAAACCGGCAACACTGTGCATGCGGTCGCGTTAGGTAGACAAAAGTATGCAATTTTCAGTTATTGACATGGCTTGGAGCGGAGTGCATCGTGCTTTCGTTGTCGAGGAGTTTATTAGAAATAGGGAATCTGTAATAGCGACGCAGCGTGCCTTCCGTAATCAGTTTGATGTTGTTCGGCATGGCGCGGTTCCGGATGGAAGAACAATTCGTCGGTGGGTTCTAAACTTCAGGGAAACAGGTTCTGCGCTTAAACGAAAATCTACTGGCCGACCAAGGACAGTAAGAACACCGGAAAATGTGAATGCAGTAAGAGATTCCGTACAACAGTCTCCTAGGCGTTCAGCTCGTAGACATGCAGCTGCTTTGAGAATTTCCAATAGAAGTGTTCGAAGAATTTTACACAACTCACTCCAAATGCATCCGTACAAAATGATGGTAGTGCAGGAATTAAGAGAAAGAGATTTTGAAACCCGTACAAATTCATGCCGGGATATTCTTCAAAACATTCCCCGAGGCGCTGTATTCATGTCTAGCGATGAAGCTCACTTTCAACTATCGGGTACCGTAAACAAGCGAAATTTCCGTTATTGGTCGGCAAATAATCCACAGGAATTACATGAGCGACCACTTCACAGTCCAAAGGTTACCGTCTGGTGTGCAATATCTGAATTCGGCGTGTGGGGCCCTTACTTTTTCGAAGAAGATGGAATAACGGTAACAGTCAACGGAGATCGATATTTTGATATGATTAACAATTTCCTGCGTCCAAAAGTTAACGAGTTGAACGACAATCACCGAGAACATCTTTGGTTCCAGCAGGATGGTGCTACATCGCACACCACGCGTCGTTCACTTAATCTTCTTCAAGACATGTTCCCAAACAAAGTGGTGTCTTTACGGGGTGATCTCGCCTGGCCGCCGCGTTCGCCTGATTTGTCGCCTTGCGACTTTTTTCTTTGGGGTTACCTCAAATCGAGAGTTTTTACACATCGTCCGCGGACTTTGGAAGAATTAAAGGCAGCCATAAGACAAGAAATTGCCGCAATTTCCCAAGAAATGATCCATCGGGTAATGACGCGCTTCCGTGAGAACATACAAGAGTGCATCGACAACAATGGCCGTCATTTAAAAGATATCATTTTTAAAAAATAACGCTCCTGAATGGCATGAAATGTAGATTTAAAAAATAAAATATGAAATGTTTGGTTTATGTGGTTTGGTTTTTATTGACATCCCAAATAGTACCTATCATTTTGCCGCACCCTGTATATATATAAGTGTTTAGATAATTTCTTAGCCGTTTATTAAATATAACAATTGATAGATTATTGGAGTTTTTCGGCTTTTATATGAAATATTTACAAATATCAAATTAGAATGTATGTAATTGCAGAGTAAGTGGAGATGTAAACATTGCTGTCTACAAATTACAAAGCATATCATACGAAATTTTACAGCCCGGCAAGCTGTAGACTTGGGTTCGAGTCCCAACGTAGACCATATTTTTCAAATAAAAAAAATTTCGTATGATTTGCTTTGTAATTTGTAGACAGCAATGTTGACATCCCCACTTACTCTGCAATTACATACATTCTAATTTGATATTTGTAAATATTTCATATAAAAGCCGAAAAACTCCAATAATTTATCAATATATCAATTTATCAATATTTAATAAACGGTTAAGAAATTATCTAAACACTTATATATATATATATATATATATATATATATATATATATATATATATATATATATAATTTGATAAATCTTGGAAATTCGGCTATACATTAAATATTTAATTAGGATGTTATTTCGTGAAGTAATGTAAAAATGTAAATATTGCTATCTACAAATTACAACGAAACAATAATTAACGAAATTTTTCTGAAAAATTTCGTCCTTGGGTGGAACCTGAACCCACGACCTTTAGTTCTCTAGACTAACGCTCTAACCAATTGCGCCACCTAGGCCCTTGCGTTCGAGTGTTGTTAGAAGTGCCTTGAGTTACTTATCAAGGAACAAATATAAATATTATGTCGTCGATGGAATTTTGCTAAATTTAATCCATTAGCTATTTGATAATAATCTATTCTTTAGCTGTACAATTAATATATATCATTTAATAACTCTTGGAAATTCGGCTATACATTATATATTTAATTAGGATGTTATTTCGCGAAGTAATGTGAAAATGTAGATATTGCTATCTACAAATTACAACGCTAATTAACGAAATTTTTTGAAAAATTTCGTCCCTGGGTGGGCCTCGAACCCACGACCTTTAGTTCTCTAGACTAATCCTCTAACCAACTACGCGACCAAGGCTTTTGCCTATATATATGAAAAACGCAATGTTAATGAGAATTAATAATTATTAAATTCCCACATTACATGCAATTGCCGCTCTAATTCGTTGTATTAATTTTTGTAAATGACAAAATCACATTTGCCTAAGAATGTGGCTACAACGCGTCACGGCGCCAACCGTCCAGGTTGTCCGGGCAAATGAAGAATGTGTGAAAACCATATCCATCTGGAATGTGCAGATGCCGACATTTCATAGTTTTACTAATCATGAGTACACCTCATCCAGAAATACATACGACTTTCATTTCTATACTGCGTGTATATATGAATATGCAAATCATGAAAAACGCAATGTTAATGAGAATTAATAATTATTAAATTCCCACATTACATGCAATTGCCACTCTAATTAGTTGTGCTAATTTCTGCAAATGACAAAATCACATTTGCCTAAGAATGTAGCTACAACGCGTCGTGGCGCCAACCGTCCAGGTTGACCGGGCAAATGAAAATGTGTGAAAGCCATATCCATCTGGAATGTGCAGATGCCGACATTTCATAGTTTCTATTTCTGGATGTGGTGTACTGATGATTAGTAAAAACTATGAAATGTCGACATCTGCACATTTCAGATGGATATGGCTTTCATACATTTTTCATATATACATATATATATATATATATATATATATATATATATATATATATATAATTATTTCTTGACCTTTGTATGTTATAGTAGATTAAATTAATCGGCGATTTAAGATCTGTTTTACTTTGATATGTATATAGTTAAAACAATCTTACATGTTTCGACACATAGTGCCTTTTTCAAAGAAATTTGAAATATATTTCAAATTTCTTATTTTCAATATTAATTTTATTTTGTCGTAAATTGAATCTATTTAAGGGTATAACTTCTTTAATAATATATGTACGATAAAATGCAGTTAGTTCAATATACATTTATGTCTAGTAAGGAGTAAATAAGAAGTTATTTATAATAATATCATATACCTAAAATAATAACAATCTACATTAGTTGTTTAGATGACCGAGTTTGCAACCCTCTATTATCTTGGCTTACCCAGTATTGCGATTTTCGCAGGTTTAATTAAACGGAAGGTACGTTAGAAGTTCGTATTGTTTTGCTTAATTAAAGTTGTGTTACTAGAACGTCAACCAAAAATCTAGTTTTCGATTAAACAACTTGTGGAAATTATCAATTCAAAAAAATTCTTCATTCATATTTACTTTTTGTATTATATTACACATTAAAATTATTAAATAGATTGAAATAAAAATAAATTAAGTTTACTAATAAATAAAACACACATAAGATGTTTTAGATTTACACTTTATTAATAAAATAACGACAGCTGTTTCGCTAACACAGTAGCTTCTTCAAATTCAACTTAAGACTAAAGATACATACAAGATACAGCGTTAATCAGGTAGTTGACCCAAGTTAAAATTCTAGGAACTATTACATTTATATTTTGCTTTTTGAAAATTATAACATGTCCTACTTGTGCGAGGTTTAAGTATAAAAATATAGTATAAGCAACTAAGAAACAATATTTCAATGGGAGAACAGATTTAACAGTGGGGATGAAATCAGGTCTAATTTATCGTTTAGTAACATTTCTGAGTTTTTAAGTTTATTAATTTCTAAAGATTCTAAACAATTTAGTTTTCTACCTTTATTTTCTACATGTCTGGTGTCGAATTGTAAATTAAATTCGTGCTCATTCTCTATTAAATGATTAGAATAGGTTGAGTCAGTTTTCTTATTGATATAAGAATGATAGTGGTCTTGGATTCGTTTTTTAAACGTTCTCCTGTCTATCCAATATATGTTTTGGTACATGATCCGCATGATAACTTATAGACTCCTGATTTATTGTCTTTGGTAGTTTTTTCTATATTATTTTTAATATATTTGGCTAGATTATTATTAGTTTTATAAGCAATATTAATGTTTTCTTTTTTAAGGAATTTTGATAATTTAAGTTGCTGTTGACCTATGTAAGTAAATGATTTAAACTGCTTGTCTGGCTCCACTTTAATGATCTGGTACACCTCCCTTAATAATTTATTGACTGATTTTTTAACAATTAATTTATCTATTAGATTTGGGTCCTATCCGTTGTTGTGAGCGATTTGTTTTATAATATTAAGTTCTTTATTATAGTCTTCATTGGACATCGGGATGTTAATAAGTCTATGTGTCATGCTGTGAAAAGCCGCTACCTTGTGTTGGACGGGGTGGTTAGGTTTATTATGTATCGTGGTATCTGTATGAGCCACTTTGTGGTAAATTGAAAAATGGACCCTATTGTTTACACGTTTTAAGGTGAGATCCAGAATTTCACAGCATGACACATAGACTTATTAACATCCCGATGTTCAATGAAGACTATAATAAAGAACTTAATATTATAAAACAAATCGCTCACAACAACGGATATGACCCAAATCTAATAGATAAATTAATTATTAAAAAATCAGTCAATAAATTATTAAGGGAGGTGTACCCGATCATTAAAGTGGAGCTAGACAAGCAGTTTAAATCATTTACTTACATAGGTCAACAGCAACTTAAATTATCAAAATTCCTTAAAAAAGAAAACATTAATATTGCTTATAAAACTAATAATAATCTAGCCAAATATATTAAAAATAATATAGAAAAAACTACCAAAGACAATAAATCAGGAGTCTATAAGTTATCATGCGGATCATGTACCAAAACATATATTGGACAGACAGGTAGAACGTTTAAAAAACGAATCCAAGACCACTATCATTCTTATATCAATAAGAAAACTGACTCAACCTATTCTAATCATTTAATAGAGAATGAGCACGAATTTAATTTACAATTCGACACCATACATGTAGAAAATAAAGGTAGAAAACTAAATTGTTTAGAATCTTTAGAAATTAATAAACTTAAAAACTCAGAAATGTTACTAAACGATAAATTAGACTTGAATTCATCCCCACTGTTAAATCTGTTCACCCATTTAAATATTGTTTCTTAGTTATACTATATTTTTATACTTAAACCTCACACAAGTAGGACATGGTATATTTTTCAAAAAGCAAAATATAAATGTAATAGTTCCTAGAATTTTAACTTGGGTCAACTACCTGATTAACGCTGTATCTTGTATGTATCTTTAGTCCTAAGTTGAATTTGAAGAAGCTACTGTGTTAGCGAAACAGCTGTCATTATTTTATTAATAAAGTGTAAATCTAAAACATCTTAGGTGTGTTTTATTTATTAGTGATATGGATTTACATCAAGCAAAGGTCGAAACAATTAAAAAAATTAAGTTTATTTAATTGTATAACAAACTATGACCTATTCTAAGTTTGATTTTTGCATAGTAGTAATTGAGTAAAAAGAACTATAGTAAAGGGTCCTTCAAATTGAGCGCCTTTTTTAAAATAAAAATAAATGAATCCCATAATTTGCAGTGATTTTCAAAAAAATTTATTGGTAATTGTAGTTTCATTTGTGACATTTATACGTGAAAAATAATATCTGCCAAGTGACCACCTCTTGCTGCTTCACAGCTGTTCATTCTTTTGTTAAAATTTTCTATTACATTTCGTAATAATTGAGGCTCTATTTCACCAATGATACGAATAATTTCGTCCTTTAGTTCAGCAATCGATTGTGCTTTATTCTTATAGACCGGGCTTTTTACGTAATCCCAAAGAAAATAGTCCAACGGTGTTACATCACATGATCTTGGTGACCAATTAACATCACCATTTCTTGAAATAATTCTTTAAGAAAATTTTTGTCTTAATGAAGCAATTGTTTAATTAGTAAAATGAGGTGTTGCACCGTCCTGTTGAAACCATCTATCCTCTAGATCAATAACACAGAGCCACAAAAATTCAGTTAACATCTCACGATATCGAATACCATTTACTGTTACAGTATATCACCAGCAGCATTTTGAAAGAAATATGGTCCAATTACACCAGCTAACCATAATGCACACCAAACAGTAAGTGGTTGAGTGTATAAAGGTCTTTCATGAATCACTCGTGGATTTTCCCAAATTCGACAAATTTGTTTGTTAAGAAAACCACCAATGTCAATTGTCAAAATGTGCTTCATCAGAAAGGATGATTTTTTTTTTGTGAAAAATCATCTGGTTGTTATTTAATCCAACTGACGAATGTACGACATTTTGCATGATCCAATGGCTTTAATTAATGTGTTATTTGAACCTAATATGTTTTTAAAAGCTAAATACTTTCGTAAAATCCGCCATGTTGTTGATTCACTGAGTCAAACTAGTTGTGAACGTCGACTAATGGACATTTGAGGTGCTTCAGCAACACTTTCACCAATCAAATCAATATGCTCTTGTGAAAGATCACTACGACTGTATCTTTCTCTTTTTGGTCCTCCACCGAACACGGTCCCTTGAATTTTCTAATAATTCGACCAATAGTTCTTTCAGATGGATGATCATGTCAACCATAAAATTCACATAATTTTTCACAGAACGCTGATTTTCGTAAAATAATTCAACAATTTGAACACATCACTGTATCGTGTAAGAGGGCATTTTTATAAATATCATACTTCACACTTCGCTAATGTAAAAATACCCAGGCGAATTCAGTGCGCCATCTATATTTTATTTATTTTTAAAATAAGGCGCTCAATTTGAAAGACCCATTACATTCAAAATTATAAGAAACTAACTTTTAATGTGTTTACAACTATTCATTACAACTCTCATTGTTATTGAATGAATACGGTTCACCTAATACGAATCCATTGGCTTTATTGACTACAAATTAGGGCCCTATATTTAATTATCATAGGTAACTTGTATATCTGACTAAGTATGTGAGGTAATTAATGTAAATGGAACAAATACGATTTTAATTATTTATTATTTATCATTTTGCGAATGGTGTTATTGTATTACTCTGCACTATAAGCACGTATACTCTGTATACAGACAAAATGTTGTACCTACTATTGAGTGCTTGCATAAAAGAATTAATCATCAACCTATCAATATTCACTGTTGTAAAATAACCTTGTGGCTGACATTAAAGAAAGATTGATAATTTAAGTTTGATCCTATAGACAAACGTCGTACAATTATGGAGAGCCCGAGGTTGCAAAAACTTCGGTATGACTACTTAAAAGCAGTTAAAAAATATAGAGGGTAGGACGATTAATATGCTATTTAGAAGAAACGTGGTGTGATACTCATAATATTGTAACCAATGTTTGCGTGGACAGTTCAAGTATGTGTCAGATGGACGTCTTTGTTTGAAAAGGGAAGGGAATTATTATTTGTCATGCTGGGTCAGAGAAAGGCTGGACTGGACAGTGTCTATTATCTGCAACAAATGTAGAGTCATTAAGTTTTGATTACCATGAAGATATGATCTCATCTTTATTTGAATAATGGGTATGCGATTCTTTTTTACCAAGTTTCCCAAAGGGTTGTGTGATAGTGATGGGCAGCGTTCCATATCATTCGTGTCAACAAAGTAAGCTTTCCACAATATGTAGTCAATAACTTATGTAATGAAGATAATTATATAAAAAAACAATTATTGGAGGTGAAGAACACAAAAGAATATGTGAAGGATTATTATGTAGATAATAGAGTCAAAGAAACAGGACATACAGCTTTACGTTTACCGTTGTATCATTGCGTTTTCAATCCAATAGAGTTGATATGTGACCAACTTAAAAACACCATAAAGCGAACTAATAAAACACCGAAATTTAGTGAAAGTACCATAACATGCATTAACAATGCTATGGAACACATACGTGCTGAAAATTGGAAAAATGCCGTTAAACACGCACTTACGAAAGAGAACCCAGTGACTACCCAGTGACAATATTCGTTTAACTTAATGTTACTTTACGTTTAATACTTATGTATATACGAAACAGGACTTATATTCAATTTTGTACCTATGCGTTCAATATATCTATATTACCACACGTCGTGTAATATTTTTTTACAAATAAAGCTGACGAATAGTATTTCTTTTTTATATTGTACTTTCCATTTTACATTTTCTTATTAGATTAGAGTGCCCTAATTTGTACTCAATACGGCCAATGGATTCGTATATTGCAGGTAGGTAAACCGTATCCGTTCAATAACAATGAGAGAATTATCGTCACAAGGGGTGCAACAACAGTTGTAAACACTTTAAAAGATAATTTGTTATGCTTATTCTAAATACACTATATACAGTTCTGTAGCTGATACCGTATAAGGGTGCTTCAATATCGAACATTGATTGTCTCTGTTGATTTATGGATAACTGCTGGCATAAACATATATATATATATATAATCGGCCAAACATTCCTTTCGGAATAGGGCCGCTCCTAGAGTGGAGCTCTTGTATTCGTTGTTTTGCGGTGAATAACTCCGCTTGGTTTCGATAGTTTCATAGATTGGTGGTTTTCGCTCTCTTCACGATCCTTTCCCATTCCTCCCTATTTCTAGCTATCTCGGTTATGTTCCTTATCTTCAATTTTTTTGCATCTCCCATTACTTGGTCCTCCCACCTTGTTCTGGGTCGCCCCCTCGGTCTGTCCTCCACCGGTTTCCAGTCTTTTATTCTCCTGATTATCGTCTCCTCTGTTCTTCTTTCTATGTGTCCCCACCATCTTAGCCTTTGCATCTTAATATATGTCACCATATCCTCTCCTTCCATGATGTTTCTTATTTCGTGATTCCACCATATACGGTATTGTTCTTCTCCTTCCATTTTCTTCGGCCCCAGAATCTTCCTCAGGATTTTCCTCTCAAATATTTCTAGGTTTTCTTCGTCCTTGCTGGTAAGGCACATTGTTTCCGCCGCATATGTTACTACCGGCCTTATTGCTACTTTGTACATTTTTAGCTTGGTGTTTTTGCTTAAGTTTCTGTCATTTAGAAACCTCTGATAACGCCAATATGCTCTGTTTCCAGCCTGTATGCGCGCTTTGATTTCGGTACTCCTATCATTTTTACTGTTTATGTTTACCCCCAGATATTTTATATTTTCCACTCTCTCAAATTGGTATTCACCTATTTGTATCACGTTTCTATTTATCTTTCTTCTGGGAGTGATCATGTATTTTGTTTTATCTTTGTTTATTTCTAGTCCTCTAATTTTCGCTTCTTCTGCTATCTTCAATAGTGCTTCCTCTAGGCTTTGCCTGCTTCTTGCGACTATGGCTATGTCGTCTGCGTACCCAATGAGTTGTACCGAACTTTGTATAATACTTTTCTTGATTTCGGTTGCCCTGACCACTCCATCCAGTGCGATATTGAAGAGCGTTGTTGACAATGCGTCTCCTTGTCTGACACCATTATCTATCTCTAACTCGTCTGTTACGCCTTCATTAGTTAGAACTCTTGCTCTGGATCCCTTCATCGTCATTTCAGTAAGTCTTATTAACTTTGAGGGTATTTCCATTTCTTTCATTTCTTTTAGTAATTTCGATCTGTTTATACTATCAAATGCTTGTTTGAAATCTATGTAAAGTGAATGAAGTTCTATATTATGTTCGTAACATTTTTCTATTGTTTGGGTCATGACATGTATTGCGTCTATCGTTGATCTGCCTTTTCTAAATCCTTGTTGGTAGTCTCCTAGTTTTTTCTCAGTGTACCTTTCTAGTCTCTGTTTGAGGATTGATGTTAATATTTTGTAGGTCGTATTCAAAAGCATAATTCCTCTGTAATTACTGCATTGCATGGGGTCACCTTTTTTGAATATAGGAATCAGTGTTCCACTTCTCCATTCCCTTGGCATGATCTCTTGCTTCCAAACTTCTCCAATTATGCAGTGAATTCTTTTAAGTAGTTCCTCTCCTCCATTTTTAATCAGTTCGTTATTTATTTCATCGGGTCCCGGTGTTTTGTTGTTTTTTAATAAATTTACACATTCCAAGAATTCTTCATAAGTAGGCTTTCCTTCTTCTGTGTCGTCCTCTTTTGTTTTTTCCTCTCCCTTTTCAATTCTTCCTTTTTCCTGGTAGAGCTCTGCAAAGTGTGCTATCCATTTTTTTTTCTCTATTTTAGCTTGTGTCCTTTTAGTTTTATCCTGTGATTTAATAAGTTCGAACAGTTTTCTACTATTTTTGCTGTTTTTCTCCATGTACTCCATGAATTCATTGATCCATTGTTCCTTTTTCTTCCTGCAGCACTTAGATGCTTCTACTCTTTTTGCCCTGTAGTTCTCCAGGTCTTGTGTTCTTCTATTCCTGATCCATTTATTCCTCGCATGGTTTTTCTCGTCTATCTTATGCTTGCATTCTTCATCGAACCACTCTCTGTAATTTCTTACTCCTCTTTGTCCTAGTACTTTTTCTGCACCGTGTATTAGAATCTGTTTAATGTTTCTCCATTCCATTTCTATGTTATCCTCCATACACCTTCCCAGTTCTTCCTTCATGCTTTGTGTATACTTTTGTTGTACCTTTGGGTTTTTTAATCTCTCTACGTTCCATTTTCTTAATTTTTTTTTGTATTTTCGTATTCCTTATTATTTTCATCTTCATTGCGGCTATTATTAGGTAGTGATCTGAGTCGACATTAACTCCTCTGTATGTGCGTACATCGTGCACCACTTTCATCTATTTTTGTGAAATCAACATGTGATCTACTTGATTACCTTTGTCACTTCCTGGTATGGCCCATGTTATTTTATGTTCCATTTTGTGTTTATATTTCGTGCTTACTATAAACGTGTTAGTGATAGACGCCAGGTTACACAACCTGTCTCCATTGTCATTTGTGTCGTTGTGTATTGTCTCTTTCCCAGCCACGGTTCTGTTGTAATCCTCTTTCCCTACCTTGGCGTTAAAGACGCCTATTAGTATTAGTATGTCATTTTTGGGGATATTATCGCACACCTTTTCCAGCCTTTCATAAAATTCTGTTTTTTCATTTTCGTCAGTAACTTCAGTAGGTGCGTATACATTTAAGATACTAAGATTAGCTTGTTTATTTTCTATTTGTATATAAGCCAATCTGCCGTTTATTGCCCTGAATTCTATTACCCTGTCTCTCAATTTCTTACTAATGATAAATGCTACTCCATTTCTACCTTGCTTTCTTTCCCCAGAGTAATAAGTTGTGTATTGATTCTTGTCAATTTTGCCATCGTCTTTCCATCTTATTTCTTGTATTGCTAGAATTTCGACCTTATATCTAATCATTTCTCGAGCGATCTCTTCCATTTTCCCTGGTGCCAACATTGTTCTTACATTCCAGGATCCCAGCCTTATTGTATACTTTTCCTTATTCTTCTCATCTGTTTTCCTCTTTAACCTTCGCCTCGATACAAGAGTGTTTGTGGTGTTCGTTTTATTTCCACTCTTCCTTGATATTGCCCTACTCCTTCTATGGTCGCGGTCGTTTCTTCTTGGACAGCTGTTTCCAAATTGCCTTGCTCCTCCGTATCCTTATTCAGTTTCCAGGTCGTGTTCATTATATCCTTTCCTTTGCCAATTCTGTTTTTATTCGCTTCCTGCCTCTTATCCTTTTTCGTTTCCTGTTCGTTTACTTTATTTTCGTCCTCTTCTACTCGTATTAGTTTTTTGTCACAACTTTTTCTAGGTTTTCCTTGCTTTTGATCCATCTCCACTCTACTCCATCTACTGTAACCCTATTATATCCGATCTTTACCATTTTCCCTTTCTTTTTCCCTTCTCTGGCAAAGTCTCTGATCAGCTTATGCTTTTCTCTCTCCTTCTTTGTCAAATCGTTGTTAATAAAAATCTTTTCTGTCTCCAGGTCTCTTAGTTTCGATTTATTTTCCATTACCCTAGTCTTATCTTCCATATTTTCCAGCTCTATTAAGCACGTTTCTGTTCCTATCCGGGTTGCTGCCTTGACCATCACGTCGACTTTTAGATATTTTTTTATCAGATTCTCCGTCACTCCTTTTAGTGCGGTTGGGTCCCTTGTATCCATACGTAGTCCACTCATCACAATATTATTTTTCCTTCTTTCCTTTTCCATCCATTCCATGGTATTTCTTACTTCTCTTAATTCATTTCTGGTGTCTGCAGTTTCTCTCTTTATTTTCTCATTTTCTTTTTTTAGATTTTCATTTTCTAGCTTTACTTTAGTTATTTCTTCCTTAAAGAGCACTTGCTCCGATCTTATCCGCTGCACCTCTTCCTTTATTTGCTTCTGATCATTTTGTATTTCTTTCATCAAATTTAATATTAAGTCTAATTTATCTTCTTCCTTTTTTTGGTGCTTAATTGGGCTTCTTGCTGTCTTTTTACTTTTTTCAAATGTGGTGTCGGTCTCCTTTACTGCTTTCCTTTTTTTTGTATCATCGGTAGAATAATCATCGCTGTCCATTTTCGTTTCTTTTATTTATTTGTTTCCGGGGCCACTCTATTGTAAGCACGGCCCTGTACTGTACACGTGAAAGAACGTGAAAGAAAAAACGTCCAGTCCGACAAAACAAGTATTTATCGCGTGTCTCTGAACTGCGAAAAGAAATCGACCCCGGTCAACCCGTCGAAGGTCGACTTCTTATCAATGTTTTGTTTGTTATTGTTTTATACTAAATTTCTAATCCTACCTTACGAGTATATAACTTATTATATCCAGTTTTCTTTCCTTTTTCTGATTCTCTAATCACTTTCTATTGTTTTTCACTGTTTCACTACTATTTAATTATTTTCTTCGGAGCGATTGTCACACGTGTACCACACTAGACGACCCATATACAGTCATAAACATAGAAGCCATAATTAAGACAGGACGCCTTGATGGGCAGTGCATTTAATACGTGCCTAACATAAATACCCATCAAAAGAAATATTCCTATCCGAACCGGTAGAAACAACACGAAAAGCGAGGCTTTAGTTGAGATGGCGAGATTGAATAGCTGAGGACATCAGAAGGATTAATATCACTAACTGGTGAAGGCAGGTGATAAACAAAGACGAATTTCGAAAGTCGGGGTCTATAATTGGCTGTATGTACTACACCTGATGATGATGAATTGTAGAATAAGAAAAAACAACAGATTAAGAATCCAAATAGTAGAAAATACTTTGAAAATAAATAGAAAGTGTGGTAAAACAATACAGTGAATAATTTTATTACGAATAAAATAAAGTTACATCAAATTTGAATTCATTTCTTCTAAAGTACTCTCCTCGGCTAGCGATGCACTTACCCCAACGTTGATTCCACGATTCGAAGCATTTCTGGAAAGCTTCTTTCGGAAGGGCCTTTAGTTGCTCCATCGTGGTTCTCTAAATGTTGGAAATGATGTTAAAGCTTTCCTTTTAACACCATTCTTATATTTGGGAGCAGCCAGAAGCCACGTGGTGCTAAATCCGGAGAGTAAGGCAGATGTGGACAGACAGGAACTTCGGCCAAAAATTCGCGGATCTGTGGCGAAGTACGCAGGATGCATTGTCGTGACCAAGGAAGAAGCCATTGGCTCATATTTCTGGTCTCTTTCTCCGTACATCGTTTCGCAAATGTTGCAGTATGACCAAATTTACAGTTGTTTCCCTTGGAGCGAACTCTGATCGCACTACGCCTTCACTATCAGAAAAAACAATGAGCATAATCTCAAGGTTCGACTTTGTCTGGCGTGCCTTCTTAGGGCGAGGAGAGCCATGTACACACTTTCATCTTCAGTTATAACTTTTGCTATTAAGTCCGAATCTGCATCAAGAGCACCTTTCAATTCCATGCAACTGACACACGATCATCCCTTTTGTTCGTCAGTCAAAAGTGTAGGGACAAATTTCGCATTAGTCTAATTTGCTAACTATCTGTTAAAATGCTTTTCACGGATGCGTACAAGATGTTCAGTTCTTTGAAAAACTATCGAATAGTCAATCGCCTATTTGAACGAACCATTTATGACACTTTTTGAGCGTTTTCCTCTGTTTTTGAGGTCGAACTTGTAAACAGTTTTCATCCGTTCATAGTCACTACATTATCTCCGTATACTGATTTTAACATTTTATGGGCTTTTTTGCCAATTTTTTGCAACCTAAAATAAACCTAATGTTAACGCGTTCTTTGAAATCCATGACGCACAACAGACATCGGAAACACGACACCACCCTTTCGGCTCTGAAAACCAACTGACAAGTCACAACTTGTTCTAATATTATTAGAAACTGTTTTATCTGTGATTATTTGACGGTTCCAATATAATCGGAAATTTTTGTCCTCACAATCTGAAGGTGGATCACATTCATAATACGGGACATTTCAAAATACCTTTTGCGGTTCCCTCTGAATTCACAATGGTCATCTTCTTTTCCTACTGAAGAAATTTATTTGGCCATTGCTCGGTTAAAGTGGTTGTTGTGTGTGGATTTTAATGTATTTTAAAAGAAATGGCGTTATTAATACGTAAAAGAATAATAAAAATAGACAAAGTAATTTTCACATTAAAAAGATTTTGCATATCATATATGCAATGCCAGTTTGTTCAAATAGAATGACATATATTTTATGTACATAGTAGGGAACAAAAAGAAAGTGCGTAGGTATTAATACTGAACAAACACAATAATTTCCTACAAACACCAAAATCCCAACAACGATTTGAGAGCATTTATCTAATTCTATTTCAAAGGGCAAACAATACTGTCGTGTATTACATTTCTACTGTAATCCACAGGGATTCGCGCTTTGCTTGTTTGAAAACGAAGCTAATAATGGACTTCGTATCTGTCTTCAATTTCAAGAGAATACAATTGCAGAGAGTATATAATGTATATAATTTAAAAATACGATAATAAAAAGTGATTTAAAATTATATACTTTTTTTACGAAAGAGATACTTCTAGAAATTTCATAATACCGTTCAAAAATATGTAATAAATAATATAATTTCAAATATTTATTGAAAGCAATAGTCCTAAATAATAGTTATTCCATAGACACCGTCAAAAATATTCAGAATAGACAATAAAAATCCAAAACTTTGCCGAAACTAAAAAACAATAATATAACAAATATATATAATCCAACTACTTACAATTACTAAAAATTTCAGAAAAAATTGGAGCGTTTATAAGAAAACTTAATAACGAATGTATGTAATTTAGTAATTTAGTAATTAAAAACAACAAAGATAAAAGAGTCAATGTAATAAACTCAGGTGTCTACAGATTATCACACAAATATTGAAAAAAATGAATAGGACAAACAGGAGATTCGGAATTAAAAGGAACATTCAAGAAGCTGTAAAGACCAGAAAACGGACTTCACTTTCAAATTATTGTCTAGTATTAAAGCATAAATCCAATGAAAATTCAATCTCAAGATAAAAACAAAAACTGAAAGTATTAGAAAGTTTATAAACGAACAGGTATAATATGTTAGATTTAGTTTTAAATTATCCAATTTACTTAAATGACTACCATTTTCTAAATTTTAGGCTGTAACTTCTCGCCCCTTCTATTTTAGCTAAATAGCGCACACATTGCTACATATCTTTCCAAAACAAGGTAAATTAATTGAATGTAAGGAAAGAGAAACAGTAATGAAACATATTTGAAATGGGCTGTATTTTAAATGCACCCTATGTGACATCTATCGATCGAACACATTTAATGTTCTTACGTATAGAAATTTTTAATTATATCTTTGTATTAGGTTAATAATGTAATCAAACAGATCGTGTTTATAAATACATCTGGCGTTAGATGGCAAATTTTGTGTTCAACAATTAAATGTCAATAAGTTACCGTTTATATTGCGATACACAACCTGAAAAGACAATAAAAACTTTGCAACAAATGTAACATGGTGTAATTTGTGTTGCAAAATCATATTTTGTTGTAGCTACCCCTATAAAATATCAAACATCATATTCAACATACATTTAGAACAGGTGTAATCAACTAATAGAGAATCAATAATATTGATCGGACCTTAGAAGACTTTACAAAGTTTAAGTAAAAGCTTTATATAGTATTTGTTGCTAATAAAGAAGTTGTATATCCATTTCAAGACGATGTAAATAATGCAAACGTCAAATTCTGTTTTGTATTCGGAGGTTATGTATCATAGAATGCATGATGTCGAACGAAGGAAAGAATGAATAGGACAGTGCATTATAAAGAGACAAGTTATTGGATTTAAGTATAAGTACTAACCTGGTAACATAAAATAATGAGAGGACGTACAATATTATGAACAAGATAAACATGGAACATGTACCTTAAAAATATAATATTTTATGTGATTTAAGGAAACCATGCAACAATACATATTATGACGTTTACATGGTAGGATAAATCTGATTGGATTTTAGATGCAATAAAGCATTAAAAATTAACGAAGGAACACAAGTTTGAAATATAAAGCATGACTTTGAAAAAGGGACGAAAGATGACTGTTTTACGTCTGAAAAAGTGCTGGCGTCACCAAGGATATATAAGGACAATCGCATTGAAAAAGAGAACTTCTTAAAAACCTTTGAAAACAATGGTTACAATTTATTTTTGAAGATCGTAGATAATATAAATTTTTAGATTCGTTTCAATAAATAGTTCCGTACACTTTAAGTTGAATTACTCGTTGAGAATCACATTTTTATTTTGTTTCAATGAATCATCAATTATAACTGATTTTCTTTATTTCTTTTTACGATGAACAAGTATCACGCTGAGTTCGACAATATATGTAAAGAATATAAAGAATTTGTATTATAATATATTATCTGAGTTCTCTCTCTGTTTTTCATGCCGTTATACGAATGTCCTATATGCCTCTAACGTTTTTAAAATTTTAACCACTGTGGTCAAACGATCCTGCTGTCATTTTAATTTCTTTACAATTTACACATTTCTCCTTTACAGATTTATTAAACATTGTAACGTGCCTTTGAAGGTTCTAAATATTATCTATTTATCTTCAATAACTTGCAGGGTTTGCCTTCTTTAATTTTCTATTCTGTTGAAAACAGTATTTCATATTTACGCGTAAGTAAATTCTATTGTGATTGAAAATGCTCCTCAAACAATAATCGCAATTGCGACAGGTGTTTATTATTTTCATATTACACTATGAATGCTATTTGACGCTGGATTATTTATTGAGTGGACTTATTTTCATTTCAAAATCAAAGATACATTACTACAATTATATTATATACACTGGACATTTTATAAAGAAAAACCTACAAGTTGCAGACTAGACATTGAATTTGAAATACTAACAATAATGTTTATTATTCCTTTTATTTATTTTTGGTACATAAGTATGTTTTTTTACTTAATTAGATTATAAATACTAATAAATCGTAACATAACCTTTATTCTATTGACATAATTCATCCAATACAATATTATAACAAGTGTTCATTTGAAAAGTCAATCTAGTAGCATGTGATTTACTGAGAACATTTTGAAGTATGTCGTAAATTAAAATTTACTACTTAACCTACGAAGTCGTATATTTTGACAGTTTCATACATACAAATAAATAACAAATAATAGGTATTTATTGAAAACTATAACAAATGTTTAAAATGTTGTCCTTCAAGATCAATGCACTTTAAAATCCTCCGTTCAAATTTCTGATGATATTCTGAAACATTACTAGATTGTTATTAATTTCCATGCATTTCTGTTCGATTCTCTGTAGCATATCATTCAAATTCAATATAGGTGTTCGAAATATGTTATTTTTTAGATAAGGCCACAAAAAGAAGTCGCATGGTGTTAAATCGCATGAACGTGCAGGCCAGGCAATTTCAGTATTTCGACTAATTATACGCTCATCAAAAAATTCTCTTAAATAATCCAAAGATTCTGCAGTACAGTGACAAGCTGCTCCGTCTTGTTGGAAATATGCATTTTGAAGTTCATCATCATGCAACTGATTGACAAATGATTGTAAAATTTCCGTACGGTACCTTTGAGCATTTCACGTTCCCTGAAAAAATATTGGTCCAATAATTCGCCTTTGCCATATCGCTGCCCAAACACCAATTTTCTCTGGATGTAGCGATTCTTCATTAATTACATGTGGATTTTCACTACTCCGAATTCTTGTATTTTGTGAATTCAGGTATCCCGTTTTATAAAACCATGCTTCATCAGTAAAGATGACTCTTTGCGAAAGTTCTCCATTATCGTTCATATTTACAAACCAATTACAAAACTGTAGTCTAGGTGGGTAATCAATTTCTAACAATTCTTGTACTAATACAAAGGTATTTTTAATAATATAAAATATTATTAAAAATCTGATGTGAAGAACACAATTTAATAATATTTTATATTATTAAAAATACCTTTGTATTATACAAAACTGGTGAGGTTTACCTACTCATGTATGTTTCAATTATTCTGATAAATTCTTGTACTGCTGTGACACGGTATGGATAAAGTTGCATATCTTTTTTTAATAACTTGTGAGTTGTACCAACAGAAAGGGTTATTTGTTGACTCAAATGTCGAACAGATGTTTGTGGTTTATTTTCCATTATTTCTTCAACACGATTGACAAATTGAGGTGTACGTTTCTTAACTGCTTCGCTGCCTGATTTTCTTAAGAGACTACCAGTTTCAGAAAAAAGTTTTTAAAGTTCTATCCAAAGTATTCTTAAATTGTATATAATCTATTACAAAATGTGGAAACTCAACTTGGAATTCTACCATGCAACCTTGAACTTAATAATCCCATAAACCATCAATTTTATTACCACTTCGAAAATAAGCCTGGACTAAAAAAATTTTATGTTCTAAAGTGAAAGCCATTTTAAAACTGAGAAGCAATTTATTTAAACCAGAATCGACGCACGATTATTTTATGGACTAACTGATATTTGTAATTGACATTATCAAATGTCATATGGATTTACGTTTACGGAACAACAAACACATACTAATATATTTGCGTCTCATTCTATCAAAATTTCAAAGTAACCTAGATTGACTTTTCAAATGAACACACGTTATCATGTAATCTACAGGTGTACTCAAAGCACAACCCATTTAACAACGTTTCATGCTCATTTATAATACATTTAATTGACTTTAAAACTATAACCAAAAATCTATTTGCAATAATGAACTGAATTTAATATTCTACCAGATATTATACCGATTGCATTTAAAATACAATCCCTTTTAACTACGTTTTATTGCTTAATTTTTTAATTTATAAATACTTGATTTATGTGACGATCGACAACTTACTGAATTGGGACGATACTTAAAGCGAGAACCACAATAACAAAACTACTCTTTTTGTTATTGGCGGTCGGCTTGAAGATGTCATCTACGATACTCTTTATGATATAGTCGATAGCGCAGTGGCGTGACAAATATTTTTAAAATGTCTTTGTCATTTTTCTCTCGCTTATGAGAGGTAATTTTGGGAAAATATTATGGATTTATATTCTACACAATTACATATCTCCATTTTTCATACACTGTCTCTTTATTTCAGACATTCTCATATAGCCTTACGAGGCAATATAAGAATGTCTGATATAAGGAGACTACGTATAGACACGTTTATTCACATGCTACAAATTTACAAATTTAAAGTTGTAATTTGTAATAAAGGTAAACGATTTTATAGAAATTAGTAAATATTAATATCTGGTGTACACATATATGATTTTGTCGTTCCACATCTTATAAAATAATGTTTGAACTTATATAATAGCTTTTTATTCTTGCTATCGCAGTGTACAAACTGTATATGTGTGATATTCATAGGATGAAGCCTAATAAAGTTTCGAAGGAATGTACAGTTTTCTTATTTTCTTTTAAAACACCACTTCAGACTATTTTTTGCAGTGTGTGTCGGAATAAATTCAAATTACAAGGCAGTATTATTCAGTAAATTTATATTTGTAAGGTAATATTGATTTACCGCTGTTTTAGACTGTTCCGACAAAATGTTATCGCCTAATTTATGTTTCTTTCACTTCCATTTGCCTACGAAATTCCAAACAAATTTTAAAGTTCCATTTGATGAAGCATTATGTGGGACAATATTTTGTACGTTTTGCTATTGTATTCTAATAACGAATTTTTATATAAAATTTGTTTTTCTTGTTGAAGCCATTGATTCCAATTGTCAAAATATAATATACGTTAACAGAAAGAATTGCCTTAAAAATTTTATAGATTATAATATGCATACAGGTGTCCTTGAAATAAAAATACAACGTATAAAAATGGAAAGATGCAATTATATAGAATTTCAGTCAATTACGACGCGAACCCCAAAATTAAAACCTCTGGATTTTGTATCAAATTCGGCCCATGAAATCAAAATATTCCGAATTCATATATAAAAAGTATGTACCTTTATTGAACACACCGTATGTTTACATACGTAAGAGCTGTCGTTGTTATTAAAGATTAAGATGTGCGTTACATTAATTTACAGACCCGTTTTAAAACTCATACTAAATATAATTTGTGGACTTTTAGATCTGACATCATTTTATGTGTATTTCGAGAATGCCCTTTTCTTTGTCAGGAGAAGTAAGAAACAAAATATGAATATCGATTGAGAATGCGACTATTGTATTTGAAGGCGGTAATGTTTGTTTATAAAAACGATCACATTGTGTCTAAGTTTTGTCATAGTAAGGGTTCAATAACCAGGTACGAAATTTTTAAAGATGGCATATTGAAAGTACATGTAATATGTGTGCTTTACAGGTATTTAACGTACAGTCTATTATGTTTTATCGAAAAATTGTGTGGAACATACGTAACGATCGACAACAGAAAGAAACTTAAAGCGCGATGGACACTAGCAAGTTATATGTCGACGCAAGGTCGTTCCCGTGAGAAGATCACTGTCAACCTGGAAACGGCACCTTCATTGATAAAGTTATCAATGTGATTATTATGTTAGTTTTTAGAGTTGTGTACTATTATTAAATTGTAAGAACACACCTCTACAGACCTCAAATTGGTCAGACATATTTAGTTGTCAAAAAATGGTGTTAATGAACTTTTTAAAAAATAAAATTCTTTTTATCAGTTATTAAGTGGCACAGTCAGTAGGAAATTATAACATTTTTTTGGAAATAAAGTTTTTGTGAAAAAGTGTTCCATTTCAATATACAGAAGATCTTTCAAATAATACGGACAACAATAACATAGTTTTTGAAAATAACAATATTGTTCGTAAAAACAATATTAATCAAGGCAAGAATTTCAACGGAGAAAGTAATATTTATAATAAAAATAATTACATTTTGCCGTGTGTTCAAATAATTGCAATTATATAATACGTATAAATATCATTTCCAACAAGTAAACAAACATTTATGTGACCAAGCTTATAATATATCACAAAGAAAAATTAATAACGACCACATCTCAAGAGGAAGAGGCCAATTAACTATTTTACAACGAAAAAATTTATCTACTGCACCTAGGTTTATCAACAAGAAAAAAATGCAAAATGTAATAGCATGTTACATAATTCGGATATCTTCTTAAAATAAAATAAAAAAATTATACTACCAAAGCAAAGATCAACGGACACAACGAATAAGAGATAAAGTTAATAATAAAACTTGCCATTATCGCATATTATAATTCTATACATGCAACAACAAATTTAAATTAAGAGGTCCTTTCGAAATATATTATGATAAGAAATATTATTGTGATTATGTTAGAGATCACTCGAATCGTTTAAGATTATTATATATAAAATTAGGAACCGCACAAAATATACAAACATATGGGAATTTTATTGACATTTATAACTTGGACAATTTAATTGAAGAAATAAACAAAATAGAGAATCAGTTTAATCATATGAATACGTTATTAAATAAAGAAGATTGGGAAGATATTAGGAATATGGAAATAATAAATAGAAATTTTACATAATTGTTTTGCAAAACTCAACAACAATCTTCTCAAAGTATTGCAGTCAACATACAAAGAAAATAAATTCATCAAAATGCCTAAAGTTAATATAAAATTCGAAGTATATAATGAAACAAATGTTAAAAAGGAATTACTAGTAATATATTTCAACAGCTTAACCCGGTTACATGAACATCTCCAAATTCTAACATCTGAATTACAAGATGTTACTGATGTTGGTTGCACACATAAAATTGTTTAAAATGTTCCTAATTTAAGTGATGCAAAGCTTGGAAAGGTGATTTCCATAGGACCCCAAATTAATGCATTATAGCAGTTACTGTGTAATGGGTTATATAACATGAACTTCAAAATTCAATTTGTGCATTCGTTTACGAATTTCATGCACGAAATCTAGGCGATGTTAGTGACGCGTAAAGCACGGATTTTATGCATTTGTATATACGAGGTGGATCAATAAATACCCGTGTTAGGAAAGAAGACGCAAGTTTTTCACATATTTTTTATTTATTTTTCAACGTAATCACCTTTTAGTACAATACACTTTTCCCAACGTTTCTGCCATTTCTTTAACCCCTCCAAAAAATACGATTTGTCAAACTCTGCAAAATACGCTTCTGTCTCGACGATAACCTCCTCGTTTGAGCTGAATCTTTTTCGCCCGAGCCACGTTTTCATGTTGGGGAACAGAAAGAAGTCGCAGGGAGCCAAGTCAGGCGAGTACGGTGGGTGCGGCAGCAATTCGTAGTGCAGTTCATGCAACTTTGCCACGACAATTCTGGATGAATGTGCTGGTGCATTATCGTGGTGAAACAGCACTTTTTTCTTAGCCAAATGGGGCCGTGTCTCCTTCAATTTTATATCGAATCGGTCCAATAATTCACTGTAGTGCTGCCCCGTGACCGTTCTTCCTTTCTGCAAAAAGTCCATGAGGATTATTCCGTTGGAATCCCAAAAAATCGTGGCCATGACCTTTCCGGCCGATGGGACCGTCTTTGCCTTCTTCGGAGCAGATTCACCCCGAAAAATCCATTGTTTAGACTGCCGCTTGGACTCTGGCTTATAATAATGGATCCAGGTTTCATCAACGGTGACGACTCGACGCAAAAACTCCTGCGAATTTCTCTTAAAGAGGTCCAAACACTGCTTCGACATTGACAACCGTATCCGCTTGTTGTCCACCGTAAGCAATCGCGGCACCCATCGGGCCGACACCTTTCTCACCGATAACTTATCATGTAAAATATTAATTGCCGTTCCGTACGACACGCCTACGGCCTCTGCTACTTCGCGCACTTTCGTTCGGCGATCAGCGAGAATCATGTCGTGGACCTTTTCAACGATTTCCTCGGTAACCACGTCTGCCGGGCGGCCTGGGCGCTCCTCATCAAAAACACATGTACGACCACGTTTAAATTCGTTGAACCAATATCTTACGGTTGTCATAGGGGTCCCCATAGACAGCATCCAACTTCGCTTTTATTTCTTTGCATGTTTTTCCATCCAAAAATAAAAGGCGAATTACGGATCGATATTGCTCTTTTTCCATTTTATCGAGAACCACGAAACACGTGTGATACAACTGGCTGCCAAATAAAAACTAACCTATGAATCAGTCTGAAATTTATTATGGTGTTGTCTGACAGATGGTAGTACATGAAGTTAATGCCAACTTCCCTCAGCAGCGCCACTTGTCTTCAAACACGGGTACTTACTGATCTTCCCTCGTATGTTATATGGATATGCCAATGGAATGGCTTCTGTTAAATTAGAAGAAAGTAAACGTAAGAAATCCCTTATTGTTTTCCATGTTTTACAAATTCTTCCACGACGATGCATATTTTGGCAAGAAAATTTTTGAAATTTTGCGGGAAACTATATTGAATCATAAATCCTATAGAACAGAACATAGTTAATATTGAATGAAAACAAGAGATTCCTCGTTTACCCAAAGTAAACATATTTAATAGCGAGAGAATGGGGAATGTCCAAAATACGCAACACGTTCAATTAACAGTTTTTTGCTAGTCAGTGTTTATTGTCTTGAATGCGAGGTAGATAATTGTCTTTCTCCCTATGCTGATAACCAATGTTTCTATTAGTGTATTGGATTACAATACAATACACCCACAAAATCTTTAATATTGATGTGGATAAAACGTTATCCAGAACTATATTTAGATAAAAGCACCGTCGATATTACAGCAAAACTGTAAGTTACTTGTTCTTTTAATTTTTAATTTTAAATTAAGTAAATTAAATATATTATTTTAGATTCACAAAGGTACATAAAAATAATATAACAAAATTCATAAATATTTCAGAATAATTGAAACATACATGAGTAGGTAAACCCCACCAGTTTTGTATAATAACACCAGATTTTTAATAATTATCATAAATATTTATTATTTATTTAGCGTATATGTAAGCCATACGGATTGAAATTTAATGTTACATATACACACTTCTACACAGAACAGTTAGATTTTAAAATCAAGGTCATTGGTCTAGTCCAACATGGAGTCAATGGCTTCAAAGATGTCATTCATCTCACCATCATATGCTGTAAGGGGGTACTCGGTTGTAATATGATAAAAAGTCTGACGAGGTTTTCCGCATTCCGCGTTGGTGTTTCAGTCAGTTCCGTAGGATCAGTGATATGGATCGCTTGAGCTCGTTTCAAGACTTCCGAGTGTTCTAGCTTCTCAGCTAAGAGCTGGCATTTTAAGGGTGTATGCGTTCTCGCCCCAAGCAGTACCGCAGAGTTTGTGGATTATGTTATTTCTAGTGTTTATTTTAGCTGCGGTGTCCTCTAGATGTTTTTTATATTATGTTTTATTCATATTCCAGTCAACGAAGTATATTGCCAGCACGAACAGGTCTTCTGAAAGTATGTTATTAACTCCGTCTCTGGTTTTATTCCGAAATACAAGAGCCAGGTCATCGACATATCCAAACTTTTTTTACTTTGTGTGCTAAATGTCAGAAATATACAGATTAAGCAGGTCAGGTGTAAGACAATCCTCAACACAGTCTATTACTAAGATGTCTCATTTTACTCTTGCTCTCTCCTGTTATTATTTGGAAGGGTCTGTTGCAAAGCAGGTTCTTTAATAAAGATACTGTTCAGCTGCATGGTACTACCTTGAGAAATTTGTAGAGAAGACATTCTCTCCAGACCGCACTCAGTTCAACATACACCACAGTTGTCTTCAACCCTTTTTGAAACCCTGCCTCAATGTACGTTGTTACGCTGAGCACCTGGTCAACACAACTATGGTTGGGTCTGAATCCAACCTGTTTAATGGAAACATGCTCTAATATCAATTGACTAAGTCAGTTTAATAGTAATATTTCCAGAAGCCTATATTTAATAGAGCTATCAGACGAAACTTTCAGGCAGGTATAGCAAACGCCAATTAAGTTGGCGCGAGGAGGGGGTGCGCAGAAAACGTTTTTAAAAACGTCTACCCCCACTACTCAAATAATTGTCAGAATACATTTGTCATTGACGTTTGACGGAACATAATGTATTTGCTAGGGGATCATAAAGTGATATACGCTCAGAGGTTAGAATTATCTGACATTTGATGTAAAACCACATACAAATCTCCCCACTACTTCTAATCCTGCGCGAACTTACCCCTCTTCGCGCCAACTTAATTGGCGTTTGCTATACTTGGGTTTGTTCGGTTTAAAGACTGCAATTATTTTGGATTTCTTGAGTTCTGTCGGGATATATCCTGATAATAGGATGTGTGAGTAGAATTTATTCATCCACATCGTTGTGTGTTCCCACAGTTCTTGAAGAATTTGGAATGGATTCCTATGGATCTAGGTACTTTGGCAGGTTTAGTGTCTTTCAGGTACTTTATCTACCTCCTCTACCGTGAATGGCCTGGAGTATTCAGGATGGCCTGCTGTTATTTGACGGCGGAGTTTCAGCTGTTTCTTAATGTCTGTGTACTTTCAACGGTCCAGAAGCGGATGGGTTAGAGCTACCTAGTTTCTTCAGGAGGTTTCAAGCGTTCCTATTTGATCCTTTGTCCATACTACCTGTCGTTTTTTTCCATTCTTTTTTACGGTGTTGTACGTCCAGACGATTAAGGAGCTCATCCGCTATCTCAGAGTCCGCTGTTCTTAAATTCCTGATAAGGAGGTTTCCTGAATAATGGCCATGTCAATGTTTGGTCTAGCATTAGCTTTAAAATGTACAGACTCTTAGCTCTGCTAAGTCCTTCTACGTTTAGTTGGCAAATTCGGATTTTTTTCCTAGGTTTTTTGTCGTTTGATCATAAGAGAGACCATACTTGGAAGATAAGGTACGTGAATCCACGTCTAATTGCCAGAAGATCCGAAAATATTGTCTGGCTGCCAAAGTTAAAAAATTTTTATATTTATTAATTATATTTAATTAGCACGAAAGAACTGAAGAGAACAAACAATGACAATTATTTCTCGATTTATAAACGCCAAATTAACACATTTTTATATTCCTAATCCGGCTTCTGTTGACAATATTGAATTCATATACAGAAAATTAAAAAAAAAATAGAAAAATTTGATGCACGTAACTTGTTTGGTCCATGAATAAAGCAGCAGAGGTAGTTCCTATTTACTATCCAGAGGCAAATAGTTTAATTAGTTCCGTAAGGAAAATATTTACAAAAGCACCACTTCGAGTACAAGTGTAGAGACAGATTACTCCATATTCCACTACCACCTCAACCAATTATTACTAGATGACGTACATGGCTCGAGGCTATTTTGCTTTATGATAATCATTTAGGGGAATTAAGAAAATATTGTTATCGGATGATTCGACAGGTATTATATTGCAAAATCATTTTGAAGGATGATAAATAGATTCAAGATTTAGATTTCATTAAAGCTAATTTTGTTTGAATTAGTGACGCTTTAACTAAACTAAAAACGAAAGACATGCCTTTTAATGCTGTGAATTTAATTGAAAAATTTAAGTGAAGTACGAGCTGTGATGCCACATTATACCCAGCCGATTTCGTGGGATTCGCCGGAAAAAATCGTGAGGTTTCGAAATAGTATATTCAAACACAATTTCATAAGGCACTATTTTCAAAGGGCTTTGTGAAACGAGTTCTTTACTATTTTGCATTTTTTGCATTTCTTCTATTTTGCATTTTTTACTTTAATAGTTTGAAAGTTCAGAATTTTATTTTTATATAAAGTTTTCACTGATAAATTATCAGTGAAAACTTTATACAAAAATAAAATTCTGTAAAAAATGTTTATTATCAGTGATAATTGACATTTTCATATGTAAATATTGCTATCCGCTAAATATTATTTATTAATTTGTTATCTTTACTCGATATTTTATTTAAAAATATAAACATGAGTGACGTAGAAATTAATATATCTTGTACTCCATCCCAGTTACGTGAAGCAGCTGACAAAACAATTAAGAATATAAGATATTTATTTGTGTTCGAAGAATGAATATATTTAAGAAAAGAAAAAAAAATATTGATTTCGAGCTTACCATAGATATTATACAAATTTTATTTAAACGCACGTAAAATATTTATTTTAGTACAAGAAATTGTATAAGTGTAAGATTTACTGCTTTTCTGTTTCACACAAGGAACATGTCATATAAAAGTGCCACATTCCATGTTAAAAATTAGACCCTCTCGCTAGCGCCTCTGATGTTCATATGGCAGTACTAAATTCGTAAACAACTGCGATGGCGACATTTTTAAATTACTATAATATTTTTTTTCTACAAACACCGTTAAAAGTTATCATTTTGACACGGCTAACTTTAATTAAAAATGCGATATTATAGCGTAGCGTGTTAAAAGTAGTACTTTTAACACTAGTGTTAAAAGTAAATTGACATGACAGTTTGTCAAAAATGACAACATATATTAAAGTGATTTTTATTACTAAATGAAAATTACATACTTCTTAGATAATTAATATTAAATGTACAGTTTGTGTAATTCGAGATATTTATTTCCTGTGTTGCAGTACTTTCAGAATTATTATTCTCGCTATTACTTCATTTTCTTTACACGAACTTAAACACGAACTCATCTTTTGTATGAATTGTGACAAATTAATTTGACGTTATTTAACGGTTGCGTCCTGTTGTGTCAAAACGTATTCATGAGCTGTCAAATTTGGTCAGTGGATTTTCATTATATTTTATAATAAAAATTGTGTTTGTAGAAAAAATATTGTACGATACACATGTTAAAAATGCTATTTTATTTCACTCGTAAATTGCGACACTCGCTAACGCTCGTGTCGCAAACTTTTACTCGTGAAATAAAATCGCACTTTTAACACTTGTATCGTAAATAACTATTTTATTCTAAATATTCTGTAAATACATGTTTCGATTTTTTTTGATCTCATCGGTGCGATATATCTATAAATATAGAAGAAATTACAGACACTTATTTACGTCCATATAAATAAAAATTAATTCTGTTAAAAAATAAATTTAAACTCTATGTAAGAAAAATAAAACTTAAAATTCAACAATTATATCAAAAAAAGCAAATTCTTGCAATAAAACAAAATAAACTATATACTCATAACAATCAATAAACAAAAATGCTTATAAGCAGCAATATAAAATAAGGACAGTTCCTTATATGGACAAAAGATTAGAAAACTCTAAACGTGATAATGTACCAAGAACCTAATTTATCTTTTACAAATGCATCGACTGTCTAATTTTTCTTGAGTTTCGATTCTGAGATCTATCATTAGAAGACCAACAAATTTCATCATGAAATTTCTTAATAATTAAACTCAGAAATATATTTATAAACTTCTCTTGAACTAAAGTTTAATAATCGGATTTAATACAAGTATACCATGAAAAATCAACCTTCTGCAAAGTTACCAACATTTTCTTGTGAATAGAATTTACAGTGCCAAACGATTTTAAGGATACAACCATTTTATCGTAAATGGTAGTAACATATAATACCAAACTAAGTGTAGGATAAAGAAGATTATTTGATTCACTAAATTCCTTAAACATTGTAAATGTGTGATTAGGTTCTACGTTAGCAAAAAATAAAGAAGATTTACAAACGTCATAATCGTGTAAATTAAGCTGTTTTAGGAGGAATCCACATACATAGGTAACAGCTTGATAATTAAAAACATTAATTGAAATATCTAGAGAAGAATCTTCTAATTCATCCGTATCTAATGTACTAACCCTAGCAACTTTAGGCTCAATAAAAGACATAAATGATTGCAGTTTAGTTAATATATGTCCACTATCCTCCTCATAATTAAACTCGATGGAATGAGAACACACTAAATTATTTAGATACTGTTCAAAATTATCCTCGCAAACATATATTTGTTTTGAATTCGAAGAAACATTAATACCTTAAAAACTTTTAATAGAAACTTAAAAAAGGTATATAACCCCTTACCACAATTATGAATCGAATCCTAAATACGTATTTCGACAACTAAGTTGTCATCATCAGTAGGTAAAACCACTAATCAAGGTGTCGCACATGGGGCACAGTAATGCTAGCACACCGCTCACGCAACAACTACTTTACACGCCGTCCACGTATAGACGTCTATACATGAAAAGAAAAAATACTTGAAAGAAACCAAATATATTATACAAATAAACGACGATCGATACATATACAGGTAGGTTCGCTGGAAACGGAGCAAAATAAAATAAAGAGAATGCTAATTTACAACAAAATAAGCGTTACGATGCGATGAGCGTTACGGACACGTAATAATTCTTTTAATAAATCTTCCTTTAAAAATTGCCATTTTTAGACTTTTCGTACCAGGTAATCGAGCCCTTAGCATACAAAGTTGTCTAATCAATGTTATCTTCTAGAGTTTGTATAATCATAAACATTGCAACGAGTGCTTCCTGTAAATTCAATAGCGGTTTTTTATAAACATTCTGAATCCATATTAATATTTTATATTCCTTACTTCTTGAAATAGAATAAAAAAAACACACGTAAACCAAATAATATGAAGTAAGATGTATTTTCCGCAAATTCCGAAAAAAATTAAAAAGAGTTTATCAATGATTGGCAGCTGATATACTCGTACGTAATATCGTATTGAGGTTACTGAACCATAAGTAAACAAGGCAGCTCCATTATAGAGTTTTTATAACATCGACAGCCATCACAATAATGTTATTTTTTAGAGTTTTTATAAACATGAATATTGCAGCGTACGTTTGCTTGTAGGTTCAATCCATGTATTTTTTATACTGATCCCATGATACAATTTTCAGAAGGTTTTTAATTTTGGGGTTCACGTCGTAATTGACTCACAATTCTTTGGATTCGTATTCTATATAACTGGATCTTTTAATTTTTCATACGTTGTTTCTTTATTTCAAGGAGACCTATATTGTAAGAGCGAAGACAATTGTTCATGGAAGAAAATTTAGAAATATATTAAATTGTAAACATTTATAATGTCTTCACAAAATAAAAATTAATTTATACATACTATTTAAAGTATATAATAAAGACATTTATTAAAATAAAAATATAAAGAACATGTCATGATTGTAAGACTATATTTTTTGTTCTGTTTAGTTTTATAAATGCATATTAAAGCATATTGTGAAAGTATTATTGCACATTGAAACAATTTTTTTTGCATATATACATGCGCTTATTTTTAAGACCTGCGGTGCATATAAATCCGTGCTTTAATGATGAGCATGGGGAAAGATTTTATTAGCACATTTCCATAATTGAAAAATATTGTAAGGTCAAGGAAGATTTTAGAGAAATGGTGGCAGGTTATTGTTGGACATTGATGGAAAGTTTTAAAGTTAAATACAAACGAAAAGTTGAAAGAATAACTTTTTAATTACACACTCCAGTAGCAAATGGGTATAGTATATAGTTATGTTATTAATATTTATTATTTCGCTATTTCTTTTTATTAAATCAAACTGTGATAACGCAATGTAGTCATATATATGCAAACACTCTCGACAAGGCCACAGCCTCGTTCTTTTTAATACAAAAGGTAACGTGTTTTACAAACACGACCTTACTCACGTGTTGATTGCATATACAAACTATATGTCAGGGTTTGTATTATATTCTAGAAAGAAGTACAAGGATCATCTCGGATATATAAAGACAGTAATGTAAGTGAGAGACATTCAGAATCATATTCACATTCATACTCACATTCAGATAGACAGTTACAGTCTTAGTAATAGTTAGAGCATAGTAAATAATGTATATACTTGTTAACCAGTTGTAAGTGTTATATTAAATTATAATATGTTACCCGAACTTTGTGCGTATCATTCTCTACGATAAGTCGCCCTACCTGCTATCCGGTGTGGCCGCCCAAACGGCCCACATTACATGCCGATCCTCCAGGCACTTAGGGCTTAAGGCCCACCTTATTACATGGCGTCCTGCCACCTTATTACATGGCGATTCTGCCTACCTACGGCTTAGGACCATTCTGCCAGTCGTGTAAGACTGCAGGGAACATGTAAGAAGCCGGAACGAACCAGGGAAGAAAAAACCTACAGCTTAGCAGGTCGAAAGCAAGAAATGGGCAAGTACGCGACAAAGAACGGAGGAAATCATCTCCAAGAGCGAACAGAAGCTCCACACGGGAAGAGAAAAAAAGAAGAAACACAGGTATTCCTTTTAAAATAAAGTGAATGAACAATATAAAACTTTCGTAGACATAAACTGTGTTAAAATGTTTATTATTAGTTTAAAGCATATACACAATATGTGTATCATTTATTTCTGCCTACGCAAACATACTGTAGAGTAATAATGTATTCTATATTTAAAGGTCAAGTTATTTGAAAACTAATATGTACAATGTAATTTAGAAATGCTACAATTTTGGCCGTACACTTCGCAATTTTGTTATTAACGCAGAAGTTTAAATATATTTTTTTTAAGACGCCTATATATATACATAAAATATGTTATATTTTTCCTAAGTTCAATTACGTGCATAAAAAATGCATGCGTCTTCATTATTGCTTTTTAATAAGCGCCATACAAGAAGGTTATATTTCATATAGTTTACAAACAAAAGTATAAACAATAACTTGTATATTTAAACTAATCGCGAGTAAATAAACAACGATTTAAAATATGTATGTACCGACAGGACAGTTTAGGAATCCACGAAGTCAAGGTCACTGATAAAATGCAACACAATGTTTATTTTGTAAACGATCGCATAAGTGGCATTGAACAGAAGTTATTGTTGACATATTCAGAAAGTTTTTCGCTAACAAAAGAGAATAATATTGAATTAATAAAAGAAGCCAATATACGAGGAGTAGTGTATTAACTTTATTTATAAAAATTCCGAAATTTTTGTAACAAATGCCTTAGAAGTTGATTCCAATGCCATAATGGTTTGTAACGGGACGATTCGATAGCATCCTAGTCACGTCTGGAGCTCAATAGGACGACAGAGACCTATCGATTGTACCTTCACGACACCAACAACAGTGCAACCTACAGGACAGATCATCCTAGAGTTGTGGAACTGGCGAAAACGTTAACCAACCGAATCAGACGAACTTCAAAGTAGGAGAAAGGCAAAGAAGACTCCAATTCGCCCCTAGGTCGTGACGAAGCAAGCATGCGCTTCCAGGAAAGAGTCCGACACGACAAAAAAAACGCTCTCAGAATTTTTTTTTTAGAGATTACAGTTAGAACAAAAGTGTGTTTTGGTAACTGGTCTCAAGTTTTTCTGTATTGAAGAAAAGGCTTACAGCATAAGGGCATTTCCGCTGTACGAGCTCCCTTACTGTGGCCAGAATAAGCTTCAAAAGATAGTTCTGCGCAGGAACATGACAGACACGAAATATGTGCTGTCCAGGGAAATACACGAAAGAGTGATTTCCAGAATAATTTTTCCATGGAGGAAAATAGATAGAAAAACGGAGAGTCGATTTATTTTAAAGTATGGTTGGAAAGGGAGCATAAGAATTGGGAGCAAACAATCATGCACAAGAATTGAAACCAAAAGATCAAGCATGAGGAATCGGAAAACAAGAACCAAACGCGAAAAACAAAAGACAAGAATGGCAAACTGCGAAACAAGGCAATTATTCTATATAAGTTGCACATGATATAGAAATAAAATACAAAAGCGAACAGACTAACAAAATTGAGACAGTGTACAAAGGCCCGATTATTATCAATTAATTATTCTTTAATCTTCAACAATATAAAACTGACTGTGAAGCATTATCTTTTAGAATTTAAAATTATCTATTTAAAGCTTTACAATCTATGATATATATTTATTACAGCTTTATTAAGATATTTATCATTTTAAGATTTATATTATATATCTATTCGTTATATATTTATTATTATTGTATATAGATTAGACTATCCATCATTTTACCATGTACTTATTATAGTGTGATACTCGATAACAATTTCATTTTAGAATTTTACTTATCGTAATTTTAGCAAATTTATTGTTTAAGTAATACCATTGTAAATTTATAATTTGATTAGTGTTCACCATATTGTAAAATAGGAATAAGAAAGGTAACTGGAGAGAAAGATTTCAATGAAAGAAAAACAAACACCTCAGCGTTATTTTTCTTAACCCCAAGGGGGGTGGTGTGATAACGCAATGTAGTCATGTATATGCAAACACTCTCGACGAGGCCACAGCCTCGTTCTTTTTAATACAAAAGGTAACGTGTTTTACAAACACGACCTTACTCACGTGTTGATTGCATATACAAACTATATGTCAGGGTTTGTATTATATTCTAGAAAGAAGTACAAGGATCATCTCGGATATATAAAGACAGTAATGTAAGTGAGAGACATTCAGAATCATATTCACATTCATACTCACATTCAGATAGACAGTTACAGTCTTAGTAATAGTTAGAGCATAGTGAATAATGTATATACTTGTTAACCAGTTGTAAGTGTTATATTAAATTATAATATGTTACCCGAACTTTGTGCGTATCATTCTCTACGATAAGTCGCCCTACCTGCTATCCGGTGTGGCCGCCCAAACGGCCCACATTACAAAACCTAACCTGCTAGTAAAAATTTGTTTTCAAATTACGAAACAGAAAAAAAATTCGGTGTAATCTTAGTTTAACTTCTTCAATACGATACAATTTTATATAAAATTTCTTTGCTTCTTAGATAGTATCGTTTTTTGTTGAAACACTATTATATATATTATAAAGTTGTAAAAATGAAATTGTCTGTTAATTAAAGTATAAAGTATGTGTCGGTCTTTAATGAAATGGTATTTCAAATTTCGACTGAATATTTATTGCCCACTTAATTTAATTGACGTCGAGAGGAACCGTTGTCGACGCCAATGAAATTCAATTACATGTTCATCTTGCTTTAATCTCGACTTAAGATGGAAAGAATTTATCATCAAATATACATACAAACTTCTTATCTAAACTTAAATTTACATGTGTATGTAATTGAACTTATTGTCGGAACAGATTTAAATAAACCGTAATTTAGGTATTGCTCGATAATAAATATTAATGAATAAACTTCTGAAGATATTAAAATGATAACACTGATAACACAGGCCTGCAAAAAGAACCTTTTTTGAGCTGAATGTGGTGTTTTTGGTAAATATTATGTTTTCTAGTCTGATGAATCCAGAAATTATCTCTATTTCCCTCTATAACGCATAGTTTATCGCAAAATGCAAATTTATTCCCATTGGGCAGCAAGGCTGCTTTTACGCTTGTTTTTGACGAATCAAGGAATAGCCATCACTAGATGAATCATATTCTATTCCAAACCACTTCAATAGCCCTTGAATATCACTACAAAAGACGAGATTTCTCTCTTTGGAGAAAAATTTAGTGAATTCTCGCCCTTGTTGGTTGTACCACGAAAATGAGGTTCCGGGTGGTACCAGATTCTTATCTTTTAGTCTTAGGCCCAGCAATTCGGCAGCATCTTTTGACAATTCTCTCTCTTCGTGCTTCTATCACGAGAATGAAGTTCCGGGCGACATGAGGTTTTTATTTTTTAATCTTAGCCCCAGCAATTCGGCAGCATCTTTTGAAAGGCCTAAATCTCTAACCAGGTCATTGAGCCTGCTCTGAGAAATTACTTGGGTTCCCTCACCAACAAACAAAATCTGAACTAGATTCGTCCTGGGAGGTAAAGTGTTTCCACCCTCAGAATCACAGAGAATATTACACAAATTCTAAGCTGGGTGTGGAACTGGTATTCTAAAGCTGCAAAGCACCGGACGTATAGCAGAATTAAGAATTTGGTAAGATGTTTTCTTTTTATTTTTTGTATTTAAACCTTTCACATCGACCGAACAGAAATAGCAGTTGGTAGCGTGGTTTTGCTGTTCGCACTACATCATAGGAATATGTCATGATGCTAAAACGAAATGAGTATTTTTTACCCTTAAACCACGAAGAAGATCTTCCTCGTATCCTCTGCACACCTTATGAGAAGTGCAGGCCTTGACTTGCCCAAGTAAGTTGAAGTAAGCAAAATACCATTCACAAAATCACTTATGTTTCTATGTTGACATTTAACAGTGTGTGTAGCTACCACAAATAAAACTGTAGTTGTCAGGAGTAATAACACAATCGCTTGTTTATACTAATTCCTAGTACCCTGGCAAACATGTATAAACACGCTCAACCCAGGTAGTGATTCCTCACTTTTCTCTAAGCGGGCGTTTCATTCGAAATAAAACTACACACACGAGTTTGGCAAAAAAAAAACCTGACGACATTAGAATTTTTCGGTTACTTTTTTCGGTTTTAGTGAGTAAAATCTATAAGAAACTATAGAACCCTGTGCAGTTCCTTGAATGCCTTGCTTTGCGACTATATTTGAAGCAATGAAGCTTTACTGAATGATTTAGATAGACACAATACTAGAATATTTTTGACAATATTCCTATTTTAATTAACAATGTAGTGTTCATATATAGTTCTATAAATGAATATATTTTCAAAGCACCTAATTAGCACTTTATTTACCTATATTAAATTCTACTGCCCTAAACGAGAGGGAAAACCACGAAAACGAGTAGGTTTTCGTGGTTTTCCCTCTCGTTTAGGGCGAATGACGACAGCTTTGCATCTTAAGACGCTCCACGTGCGCATACATAATAATAACTCATGCCTTGTGTTTCCCTGTTTCTGTTGTCTATCTATTTTAAAATACTATGGCATGATTTATTAATTATTATAATTATTATTCAATTGGAATGTATCTTTGAATAATTTTATCCATAGCAACTCAAATGTATGACATTAATATACTGTCATTTATATTTTATATTCCTTGATAAAGGCATCATTTGCCGATACATGTAGGGTTGTTTTAAATATATATATTTTGAAGTAAAATCAGACATTAAATCGCCAACCATATATATACCATATATATATATAGACAGCAATAACTTTCTTACTACATACAATGGAAAAGATAGCATAGAAGAACATTCGGCATCGCTCATCGACTAATGTTAACATCAGAAACGTAAAACCAACCGTCGCTGTCCTCATGACAAGTGTAAGCCTTTGTAAGTGGTTTCCATCGGACGAGTGCAGCCGCAACCGACGGACACTGTATTAAAGTGTCTCCACTATAAATCGAACAGCTCCGACATCGTGTACAACAGAACAATTTGAAACATACTTGAGCAGATAGAACCTCACCATTTTTTTTGTATAAAACAAAAACATTTTTAATAGGGTAATATAAAAATATTAAATATTATATAGTCAATGAGCCGCGCTGAGTGTTCTTTTGTATTGTATTAAGTAAGGCACTTATTATTGCAAAGTTTGTCAATCGCAGCATTGACGAGTCTATAGCAAGACAAAAAGCGTGATTGCATGTCTAGATAGAAATTTTCAAACAAATCTAAACTTGTGTGTTCTACGCGCCGAATTTTTAATAATATTGTTTTATTATTAAAACCGTTTTTGTGTTATACTAGAAATGTTTTACCCACGCAAGTATGTTTCTAATTGTATCATTACCAACATTTGCATGGAAAAATACGGAAGTCAAGTTATTCTCCAACAGACAGAAAGAGTCGAGGCTATTAAGGCTCTACCAAAGATTTTTCTACGTTATAGCGACCCGACAAAACCGTTAAATCCATTACGGACAAGTACCTGAGCACAGCTGGAGGTTTGTCGAAATACAAATTTGCAATTGGATCGTACTTAATCTACTTTTAGTCGAGTTTAGTTTGGTGTTATTGTATCAACAATAAATATAATTTTTATATAAATGGATAATTACATTTATTTAACTCCATTTGAAGAATCCGTTTAAATTTAAATTGAGGTCAAAGAAGTACTCAGATATATCTAAATAATGTTAGTGTATTTCTAAATCCGAGATATCAATTGGTTATTAATATAAGAACAACAATATTTTGATTTACAAAGTTTTAGTTATCTTTTAGGATTGCTTACTAAATATATAACGTGTTGTTTTGAAATAAATGCAGGTAGAGGGGTGAAATTCCATTATGTATAGAAAAACGGTATAGTGTGATTTAATTGAGAGTCGAGATACGTATACTTCTCATCACTTCTCATTTGGAGTAAATCTGTGTATATATATGTGTGATTGTGTGTGATCTGTATAAAAATGTGCAGACCGTGGTACGCAAACGAATAACGCGAAGATGATACGGTACCGAACGACAAATCTTGAGCCAATTGAAGATAGTATCGCCGAAGAAAATATTAAGTCGGTGAGAACTCATTTAAACCTACAAGCACAGCCAATAGTTCTAAATGTATATAATAATTTAAGTAGTGAACATTTTGGGAATAAAAAGAAGCTTATTGAAAAGATATCCAAATTAACAGGAGTATCTTATGGAACTGTGCATAAAATTGCCGTTGAAGGACTTTTCCATAAAAAGACCAGAAACGGCAAAGGAAAATCGAAGGTGGTGAATATATACGGATTTGACAGAATTAAAAGAAAAATATACGATATTCGTAGAAGAAATGAAGTTCCTACGCTGAAGTTCCTGCAATTTATGCAAATTGCTATCGGACTGAAGTGCCTTGGTACGTTGTCGCAAATTCTAAAGCAAAATGGTTTTAAATTCAAAACTATTGACAAACGCCGTCTTAGTTTGTCAATAGTTTTAAATTGTGAAATCTCCAAGAATACAGCTACTAAGAGACGAATATTTAACGAAAATAAAGACGTTTCGAGAAGAAAACCGTTTTATTTGCTATTTAGATGAGACTTGGTACGATAGCCATGACATTGTTAAGAAAGGTTGGAACGAAGATTCTGAAATGTGCCAAATTGATGTTCCTGTTTCCAGAGGCAAACGCATCATTATTATTGCACATGCTGGATTTGAAAGTGGTTGGGTTGGTGAACCATTACTTTGAGCAAAATACATAAAATCTTATTGTGTCGTTTATCACACGAAAATATGACTGCGGACCTGTTCGAAAATTGGTTTATCAATAAACTGCTGCCTTTTTTTACCTCCAGAAAGTGTTATTGTAATGAACAACGCCAGCTATCATTTACGGCAGCTTTATAAAATATCAAATAAATCTAGTATAAAGTTGGAAATTTCGATATTTCTGGAAGAAAATGAATTTTATTTTGAAGAAAGCTACACAAAGAAACAACTTCTGGAACTTTTACATACAAAAACTTTTTCAAAACAATATTATATTGACAATGTCGCTGCTGCTGCGAGACATACAATTTTACGATTACTTACCTATTATTGTATTCTCAATCCTATTGAAGTAATTTGGAGTCAGTTAAAGAAATTTGTACGACAAAATAACGGTAGCCCAATATTTAGTGAAGCGACTATTCGTAAAATTCATGAGGGAACATTTCACCAGAAAATTGAAATAAATGTATTACACATGTTATCGGTTTCGAAAAGGACTATTTACAACATATAAATTTAACTACAAAATTTATAATACGCCTTAGTGAAAATAAAACTGATAGCACTGACTATGACGTTTTAGTATATTCATTTTATTTGTATATAATTACATGGACATTATATAATTTTGTTTTAATACGGTTCTGGTTGGATATCGATTCCTTTTTGTGTACCATATAGCAACAGTAATACCATAAACTTTATAGTATTAATCCTTTAGTCGGGTCGCTATATCGTAGAAAAGACTACACACTGCCTATTGATTTTAAAAGGGAAATATTGATTTTTGTTTTGATTTAAATTTATGTTATAATTGCATTTTTTTAATTTTATTTTATAGTATATTATATTAATATTTAAGATAAATTAATGTGCACGTACCGACCGGCAGCAATTTGTCATTATACGTCAGGGGATTGAGACCAGCAGATCTATTCGGCTCCGTCACGGCTCTTGAATAGCGCTCCCTCAATAGGTGTAAGGTTCACAGTAACCACCATTTGCACATTATTGGCGTACATGTGTGCCTCGATGCGTTGAACGCGAACGAGCTATTTGAACTGCTTTATTGTACATGTGCTTCCGCCTACCGAAGTTCGCTTTTCAAAATAAAATGGAAAAAAACATGCTTTATTTGCTTTGTTTCGTTAACAGATCTTCCAAAACGGAGAGTTACTTTAATACAACCTAACAGCGAAGAAATAGAAAAGTTAAAGCATTTAAGAACATTTTTTGAGTCACATGGAATATTACAGGAAGAAGTTAATAAGTGAATAAATAAGTTAATCACCAAGAACTTAGTATTATATAAAGCAATCCTAAATAAGAACGAAATATCGATGAGAACAAAAAAGAAGGTCCATATGTTAGTCTTAGTACATATGTTCATGTATGGTAGTGAATCCTGGATTCTAACAAACAATTTAAAATACAAAGTAAACGCGTGTGATCCTTAGAAAGATGACGGAAACGACAATATTTGATCAGAAGTAAAATGATTAGAAAACAAAATAAAAAAGAAAAAAGTATTATTGAAAAAATTGAAATACATCAACTGTGATGGTTCGGACATATAATTGGGATGGATGATTAATTATTAACGAAAATTATGTGGGGAAACATGAGTAAACGCAAGAAGAAGAAAAGAAAGACCAACAATGAAGGGGAATATAGAAATACTAAAAAAGAAAGGACTAAGCTGGACTGCAGCGACTGCAGCAAACTGATTAAAGCAACAGACAGAAAAAGTGGGAGAGAATCATTACTTCAATACCAATAATAATGAGTTGAAGTAAAGTAACTAAGTCAGTAATACGAACATAAAGGGCGTCACTAATAAAATGTCAGCACTGAAAATTAAGCTCCATCTTTAGTTAGCCTAAATCCAAAGTTTCAGTGAAATATGTGTAGTATTGTAGCTACAAGAATCTGTCAAAATTGACAAGTTAATCGAAAAATGGAATTAAACCGTGAAAATTTTCGTTTATAATTTCCGAAGACAATTATCTCAACAAGAATGCCTCGCCAAGTTGGTTCCTGTTTTCGCCAATGAAGCACCACATCAATCAACAATTTCTCGTTAGTATGGAGAATTCGAATAGAAGAAAATAGCTTAGCGACGATCCAAGAGCAGGTGCATGAAAAACGGCAGCTACTCAGGAAAACGTCGGTGCTGTGCGCAAGCTCATCAACGAAGATTGTGTGTAAAACCATTAGTTCCTGTTGGATATCGCATCTGTTGACCGAAGAATATAAAACAACTAGGGTGAATTCGTGTCAAAAAACTCTTCAACGCTGGAAACTCTAAAAACGTGTACAGAATCGTGAGTGGTGATGATTGATTTACTCACATGAGTCAGAAAATAAACGCCAGTCGTCTGTGTGGGTGTTCCAAGGTGAAGAAATGCCGACAGAAGTCATCCGTTCTCGAAGTGTCTCCAAAAACAGGGTCCCGACATTTGTTTCGAAAGCAGGTCATATACCAACAATTTCTCTACAAGATAAAAGAACTGTTACTGCCGTTTGGTATACAACCATTTGATTGCCGCAATTCATCGCTGAGCTCCGAGAAACCAACTCAGAACAACGTATCATCCTCCACCAAGACAAAGTGCGTATAAAAGACAACCCTCATAGTAATAGTGTTTAGAAAAATATTTCAATTTGTTAAATACCTACAGTATTTATCGAGATGAAAGAGTAAGTATTGTAAAGTAGACACAACCACAATATTATGAATTAAAGAACTTTTAGATTAAGTTAAATATTGTTTAAAAATACGAAGGTTATTCAGTAAATAATATTTCATATTAATACGGCACACGAATTTCTCACCTCCGCCGTTGCCATGTCAATGACTATTCTCTTCAACTACTCTAGTCTGAATTTCTGTATGTACGAGTTCGTAGTGTATTTCGACATTTTAATGCGAGAAACGTTTGTCTTAAGCAGATTACAGAAGTGTATGGCAACGTTATTGGCGAAGGTTCATTCCCGAAAATGCTGAACTACGTATAATAGCAGACAATCAAACCCTCATGATGAGGAGGAATCCTTATATCATCATGCCGATCATGTACTATGTCTGTGCAGTTCTAGAAAAACTTTATGGAGTAGATATTACACGCTGGGTAACGTGAGCTTATTTTTTCGTGAGATTGAATGATTTTTACTTCGCGAAATTATCAAAAATGACCGAGGCTTCAAATATGGGTGTGCTAGATAGGTGCTTCGAATTTTGTTCGAAAAACAAATGGGAACTGTATTATATTTTTCGCTCGTCACGAACAAGGGAGAAGTTTTTGACTACGTTATTACTCGTGGTGAGCCATGGGCCAAAGCGTCAGTGAAATGACGTCATTCCCAATCCCTAATGAAAGCATAAAATTGCAAATAAACTCTAAGCACACGAAAAGTGATGGCTATAGTTCTATTTTTGGAATCAGAGAAGCATCCTTCAATTTGACTTTATACCAACAAGACAAACAATAATTGCAAAAGTTTACTGCCAAACTCTACATCGACTCCGCCACTGAACAAACGCAATGGGTTAATGTTTTGCGACGGTGTGTTGTTTCACAATAACGCTCGTTGACATTCAGCTATGTTAACATAAGGCTAACTGCAATGGTAAGGAATTTTTAAGCATTCGTATAGTCCAGACTTAGCGTCCAGTGACTTTCATCTCTTTGTGGCTGAGCAGAGAACTGAAACTGGGCGTTACTGATTGGTTAAATAATCTGGCGGTAACCTAGTATGTATTAGGAAGGCATATAAAAACTTATAAAACGTAATGTTATGTGTTTAAATTTGAACGGAAACTATGTAAAGAAATAGTATATGTAGGTGTCACAGTAAGTGTAAAACAAATTTTGTTTGATTGTCTCAACTTATAAACCTCAGAGAAAATATCCTCTACCTTCTAAATGACCCCTGTAAGTTACGATCTATGTATTATCGCTATGCATGCTTTTACAATCAGTACTTTAGAGCTGTAGGAGTATCAAATTTAAAAAAAATCCAAGCAACGTGTTTGTTCATAATTTTTCGTGCATGTATGCCTTCATATTATAATAATCGATTGGATTTTATTAAGCGAAATGATCAACGTGACGATGCGAATAAATTTCTTTTTACACAATTTACAATTGAATCCAAAGAATTTTTGAATTAATGAGACGAAATTTTAATTTACTATAATCATTATATAAGAGCGTATATATTTAAATTTATGCAAAATTTTATTTTATTGTTTGTTAATTTGTGAAAATTGTCAAAAAATTAAGAATATTTTGGCAACTATAATTCTGTAATTTTGTCTCGAGCTTGATCTCGAGAACATTGCTTTTTGATCTTTCTTCCAGTGATATAATTCAATTTCTTTTGAATCGAAACAAATTGTGGTACGGTTACAGAAGGAACAAAGGGAAAGACAATAACATGTAGTAATATCTTCGTTCTAAAATCGACACGTTCTCAATGCAATTACTATACACATAAAATCCAAAATAATTAAATAAATTCGTTAGTAATGAAGGAGGCATAACACAAAATAAATTCAAAACTCTAAGAACGATCAGAAATAATTTGACAAGACACGTCTTGAATTCCTAAGCCAACAACAGCTGTTATCGAAAAGAACATCGGTCTTCTTCGGGACTTCATTGAGTGCATGTGTAAGGAGTATTCAAGCAGTCGTATGATTGGTTGTGAAAGCAATTAGCGCCACCTTACGATAACATGTGAAGGTACATATTGCTGTGGACTTTTCCTCGTAAATATTATAAAAATTTATTTAATTGTCTTTGAACAGTTATTTTGAACGCAAGTGTATATTTTATTATTTTGTGAAAAAAACTGGTTTTATATTCTAAGCCTGCGCGCTTGATTTGACCTTTGGACAGACACAAGTGTACTCTGAGTTAAGAAAGATGTGTTTATAAAAAGATTAATCTTTATCTTTTTAAAGGTAACTTCGGTTTTATTTTTTAAGTTAATTAGTTGTTGGTGCTGTTTCTATTCATTACCGATATTTTATACGAGTTTGTTGATCTCGTAATTGTTATATTTTACACTTTCTTACTCACGTGTCTTGAATATATTTTTTACGTAAGTAATATATTATTAAAAGATATGTTATTATTATTTTGAATGAATTGAATATTGTATTTTTCTATTGTGTTAATTATCGTATTGATTTAGTCTTAGTTATTTGGTATAAATAACAAAGAAGGTTTTTAAAATTTCTAGTAAAAAAATTCTGTTAACTGTAAAAATTTAGGACGTTGGTATATCAAGGGCATTTTTTGTCACATGTGGTTGCACATGCGTTAGAGTTTGCTTCGGTCTGTCAAGTTAGTTTGTTTTATTTTGATTTTTGTTCTCTTGGGAGAAATTAAAAAGTTTCTTTGTAATTTATTATTTTAAATTTTGATCGACTGTCACAAAGGGTTTTGCACGCATGCAGCTGTCATTTTCCATGCGTTATTTTTACCTTTATAATATTGTTAAATGAGGCAATATTAATCTTTATACTTTATAAGATTTTTTTTTGTCTTAAATTTTCATTTAAATTTTATATTGTGATTATTATTTGACCTTACTCCAAGAAGATTAAAAGTAACTTAAAGAAATATAATTATAACATTCGTCAATACTCTTTTACTGGCGCCTTATAAATTTGTAGAAGAGACAACCATGTTTATTGGAACCCTGAGAGGAAAGCAGTCCCATTTTATGGAAATAAGCCGACTGAATATCCTAGCCGGATAGATTTGTCGTGAATGGTGGTAAAATTAATACAAAACCACAGTTCATAGCAATATGTTTCGTTTCGGTTGGATTCGCCACAATTTGATAGTTGCCATATTTTTTGAGGCTAATAGACATGTTTCCACTGTAGTGCTGGAAGAACTTTGTATTATTAATTCAGAATGGTATACCACAGTTCCTTTGTATCAAGTTCACCAATGTGTTTGTCAAAATAGTCCAAGGGGAAGGACCATCTTGCATTACTGTAGCGCTCTGGATGACAGTACTGCTCGAGTGAATATTTGAATGCCAAAAGCATTGACATAAGGGGCATTCGCTGCTAGCAAATAATTATTTCTTTTTGTTTCCACGTATACAAATTCCTCGAACGATGTAAAATGTAAACTATTACGTTTTACATGGTTGAGGGACACCCTTAAAAAATAAACAAACAGGAGAAAATGCGGAATGATTTGTGAAAAAGATTAGTTTTCGTAGATGTAAAAATATAACAGAAAGTATAAATTAAAATATTTGCAATAAAAGTGGTTCTGAGAAATAGTGGCAGCAGATGATTAAATAGATTAATAGGATAAGATCACTATACTAAGCATGTAACTTACTTTAACATCTATACAAGAATATTAAGCTATGATCGTACCACATAGGTGAGAAGAGTGCCATTTGGGATTTAAAACAGCAGTAGATATTCTAAATATTTCCATTACAAAATATAATATTGCAAAACTCCTATAGTAAACAAGAACCTTCATTGCACAAACAAATTCTTTAACAAAATAAAAAGACTATTGATGTGAACATCCTCGGAAGAAAAAAGGTTAAACTTTCTATTTTTCATGTAATAAATACATTTTTTGGTTAATTTTATGGATTACGTTGATTTCCAAGTGACTAATTTCGCGTGGAATATTAGTAGCATTAGTATAATATATTAATAGCTACAGAGGTTCATTCGAGTAATATCCCACTGGCGACTCATCCCAACGCGTATACATATTTTATCAGTTGCTGTCCGAACATCGTTCAGTGCACTTCGCTGATAAATAATAATTTTATAATGTCACAAATAGACAGAAAGAGACCGTTTTACGATGTAGCTCCTAAATTGATAAAGGTATTTTCGAATTTACTGTACAATGACAGTATAAAAAGTGTAAAGTATGCGATTTACACCTAATGTGTTCAAGGAAATTTCACTGCGAAAGACTCGTAAATAGTGTAATGCATAATCACAACAAAATGGCGTGACATATTTGTTTGATTTATGTGTAACATTCATATTATATAGTGTAAACTTTAAGTTAGTAGGCAATTAATAATTTCGTTTATTTTGGAAGCACTACGGCAAAGGAACATTACCTAGGCGGAAAAGATTAATAAATTTTTTATCATTCCTCCGTGAACGTGTTGAACATGATTAAATCCGAATTGAAAAAAAAGAATCTGTGGAAATCTGTTGGCAAAATAAGAGATTCGGTTGTTAATGTTATTGTGATGTCACCCGGTCCCGGAGGTCACATCGATGCTTTAACACCGGATGTTCACCAACATAATAAATGATAGACGGGACAACGGTTAAATAACAATATATAATTTAATAACGACATAACAACGATTAACAATAACAGATATTTCATTGTATCAAGAGCCACTAGTCTAGCAGGGATACTAATACACTCGCTCGGACTATGTCTCTGTCTGACTCTGTCTTGAGATCTCGCAGGGTCTCATTATATATTCGAGCGTGTCCCCCTTTAGCCTAGTGACCTGGTGATAAGATAAATAAGTTGGTGAAAATCGTAACACACCGAGGTCGTGTTTGACGAAAGATCATAACACACCGAGGTCGTGTTTGGAAAGATCGAAACACACCGAGGTCGTGTTTGACGAAAGAGATGCGTTTGCAATACATGACCTGGTTTAGTTACCGCATTATGGTACGTACAATGGAAATACATAAATTGGCACCTTCAATTATACTAGCTTGCAGAAGAGTACAACAACGTACTGCCGAAATAATTTCAGCGTTAGTGCTAAATACATTGGAAAACTTTGAAGTTTTAACAAAGCAAGTGCTAATGTTTTTGAGTGATGGTGCCGCAAACATGCTCTCTGTAGGCTGTCTAAAAAAAGATTGTGATAACTTGTTACATATTACGTATAAAATCCTTACCTTACATCTAGTGGCAGAAACTATTCGTAGATCTTATCCAGATTTAGACGCATTCATTGCAAGTATACAGGTTGTGTTTCTCAAATCCCCAAACCGTGTTCGCCAATTTCACAGAGTGTCCCGGAATTTGTGAACCACCACAGTCGAATCTTACACGTTGAAGTTACTATTACAGACATGTTGATAATATTCAGAACGCGGTTTTTAAGTTTGATGTTCAGAAGCTGCAACTATCAAGGAAAGTCAGTCAAAATTTCAAGATAGTCGGATTAAAACAGATTTAAAAACTATTTAGAATAATTACGTCGAACTAGTGGAGGCAATAGAAAAATTAGAAAATTTTTCGGTGTCGTTAGTGGAATCTATGCAAATAGTGCGACATCTTCACGCACAACTGTGCTCGGTAGAAGACGTCAAAAATGTTTGCGTTCTAGAAAGATTCAAAAATGTTTTAGAGAAAGTTCAAATTTTGACACATTAAGACAAATTTGTTAAGGTGCGTCAACAGAACCGTTAAGTTGTTTTAAAGATTATTTCAATTATGCAAATTATGCAATTATGCAAATATAACATCGCTCGCTTTCTGCATATAAGCACATTTTTTTCTCCGAAACGCACTCGGTTTACAGAAAAAGCACTGTGGGAACACATCTGATATTTAAAATATTTAACTGATTACGCACAGTTTGTGACGCTTAAAACGGTAAGAATTCCATTACTTTTTATAAATGTATACCTTGTTCTCTATTTATATAGGTTTCGGTACGCTTCGGTTTTTAACACTAATAATTTATTACCCTGAGCGACCGAAGTGCGCTCAACGTTGTCCGGCGACCACTGATAAAATATAAATACGCGCGAGGACGAGTCGTCCGTGCGATATTACTCGAATGAACCTCTCTAATAATAACAAACAAATTTAGTGTACAAGGAAAAATAAAATATGTAAATTTACTGAAACAAATACATATTTTTAACATTTTCAATATAGGAGCCTTTTAACGATTCTGAGGATTGATAGAAAATATAATATACGAGAGTGATTTGACAGGAGAGTGATTTTCAAAGGCCTTCCGAATAGATGCATCTTTACAATCGTTCAAAGTAAATAATTTTTACTTTTTGTTAATATGGAGGAAAAAAGAATTTCGTGTGTTGATTAAACCTTATCTTTTATGTGGAAAAATCATTTAAAAAAACTGAAGAAAAGTTCGGATTAGTTAAATTAAAGAAATGATTTATAAAGTCCATAACATTGTAAAACGCGACCGCCGGCTAAACGTGTGTGAGATAGCTAATCCCGTGAAAATCTCTACCTAACGAATAAACAATATGCATGCAATATATAAACAAATCGCAAAATGGCTGCTGCGGTACTGTACTATTTAGCAAAAGTTAACTCTTCTTATAATTTCAAATAAATCGATGACTAAGCTCAAACTAAATCCAACAGAATTTTTTCGTCTATATGTCACTGAAGAACAAACCTAAATACATCACTATACTTCAGACACCAAAACATGGTCAATAAATTTCTATAACAAACTTACTGTAAATGAGAACCAATGAGTATTAAATATCAAATTACATGTAAATGTCGCATAATGTGCTGCGTTAATTTCTTTTGAAGAACGTGCTTCGAAGAAGGTGAAACCGCTTTTTTTGGTCAATAATATAATGGCCAGGATTTTTTTTTATTTTAAAGGCATAATATTTATTGACTTAAAGACAGAAAGGAAGTACAATAACTAACCAATATTTTATTGATGTACTTATACGTTTCGATGCCGAATTGAATCGCATCTATCCAGAAAAAAAGTTTTTCATTGACGCGCTTTCTCATTAATTCGCTGTGAAAACCGCTAAATTTGTCGAAATATGATATGAATTGCTGCCTCATGCACCAGATCTAGCTCCAAGTATTTTTTTCTTGATTCCAAATATAAAATAATGGCTTGGTGGAGAAAGATTTGGAACAAATTAGTAATATTACTTTTTGGATGACTTAAAAAATTGCAAAGTCGCTGTTCTACGTGCGTAAAATTAGATGGGAGTATGTTTCAGGTATCTCAATGAAAAGCCAAATCACCCTCGTATGTTTCTATAAGTTTTATGAAGTTAGTAGTGTTTTAATGAACAAAATAGCGCTTATTACTAGAATACATATATAATAGTTGGCAACAGTTGAATATTATGTTTCATTTCTGTTACGAATTCTCCGCTAGTGCAATTGTAAAGTCGAGGAACAAGTTTAATTTTAGAAGCGATATCATGTCTAAAAGTTCCGTTCCGAAAATTTTTTTGACTAATTAAATTATCTCCAAACTTTATTCCCGTACTTTATGTCCAAATTACAAATAACTTGTTTGTAATGTTTCCTAGATTATTTCTGGAGAACGTCTATGGCTGAATTTTTCAAAATACAATTTAGGAAACATTACATTGGCAAGTTTATACATACCTACCTACTTTGCGGAAAATTAACTATTTTTACAAGTGTTAGGCAAATATTTATGTAGTAGGAACATATGTGTTTATATTACCTACTAAAATAAGTAATAAGTTACTTTTTGTTCTATACAAGCGCATATAGTATTAAAGTTGAACTTTTTTTTCTAACTTGAAACACCCTTAAGATATATAACAATAAAGAAATCAAGTATATATCTTGTCTTATTTCTTATCTTATTGTATTGTGTAAATTAACAATAAATATTTATGTGCTATATAGGTAGTTTTATTCATACTTTTGTTTAATAAATAATATATATATATATATATATATATACAAGGTGTGTATAAATTGGCGGACCCACTACACGTGGCGACATTCTTGTTCAAATTTTGAGTTAAAAGTCCTAATCCTAAAACGATGTATCAGGCTTCCTTTGTCTTCAGAATGAATTTGAAAGAAACATACACTTGGCAACATTGAACACGCATGTGCTAGTTATAATCTTCGGAACATTTTTACACGTCGTCATGTGTACCTTACATTTTAAATTTAAAAAAGAAACAAACGAAATAAAATTGGTTTCTTAGATTACATATTTATTACGAAAATATTACAAAGTTTTCAAAATTTTTGATAATATTGACTAATTATTGTACATCTTCTTGATAGAAATCAATGTAATTATTACCTACATAATTGTACGGCGTACGTTCAGCGGTATCTCAACAATAACTTGTTCTAAAACATTTAAATATTCACCGGCATCTAGGCGATTTGGTAAGTAAATTGGTCCAACTACCCTGTGGTTTATTATACCCAGCCAAACGTTAACAGAAAACCTTCTTTGGTGACCGTATTCGCGAAATTCAAGTGGATTTTCATCTGCCCAACGATGAAAATTATGAGTATTAAACACACCATCTCTGGTAAACATGCACTCATCACTCCAAAGAATACGTCTTAAAAAGTCACCTTCTTCCTGAATTCTATTTAAGATTGTATTGCAATAATTGATTCGAAATAAGTTATCATTTCCGTAGAGAGGCTGAACTTTAGAAACATGGTATGGATGAAGCAAGTTTTCTCGTAGAACCAAATGAACAGTCTTATTACTGGAATATTTAGTGTAGAAGCTAATTGACGGGTACTCGCAGAGGGATCTTCCTGTATTGTGGCTAGAACTTGCTCTTCTAGTTGCACGGTACGCCTTTGTCTTGGTCGACCTGCGTTCGCATTTCTTGGAATAAACGAACCTGTTTCACGATGTCGTTGGTCCAGCCTTCGAAATACATTTTTACTTGGATGCCCCCGATTTGGAAAACGCACTCGATATTCCTGCCCTGCCATGCTAGCATTTCCACGACAGAAACCGTATATCATGTACATATCGGCGAAAACTTTAACGAAAGGATAATAACAACAATTCTTCTTTCTTCTAAATTGTAGCTCTTTCTGTCAACAAATATCGAGTAATAATGCTTATTTCAAGACTGAAAGTCCGAACTTTAGGAACTTCGTGCAAAGATATGGAGCATGGTACAACATTTTCGTATTAGGATTTTGGACTCCGAATTTAACAAAGAACATCGCCGCGTGTAGTGGGTCCGCCAATTTATACACACCTTGTATATATATATATATATATATATATATATATATATATATATATAAAAATGGATGGATTGGTGATTGTTAGAAATGGTATAACTCGATAGCCGCTCGCCCAATTTGCGTGATTCTTTGATTATTGTGTTCGAAATAGTCCGTGAAGATATTTTGGGAAAATTTAGGAAAAACTTTAGAAAATCCTTAAAAACCGACATAAGAGATCTGTGGAAAATGCACTTCGGATAATAACTCGCGATCGGAAAGATTTGCTACATTTTTGATTTACTTTGTTCTTTTTATTTTTGTCAATTGGAATTTTGGAAAAATTGAGAAACATTTTTGGAAAATCGTGAAAAATCAAAATTCCTTTGTGAATGGAAATCTTGTATGGCAATTTCACGTAGCACACATTTTGAGAGCAACTCACGTTTAGATCGTTGGATTTTCTTATTTCTTTTAATGGTTTGTTCGTTATATAATATCCAAAATGTTAATTAACTTGAATTGCCTGGAATACCACCACATAATCTTCAATTAAAGTTTGTTCTGCCATCATACTGTTGCGAAATGTAAATCAACCACGATTTTACAATAGCATCAGACTTGCAGTGAAGAACCTCGTGACTAGGGTTATCGAGAGGGCGATTTTGAAGAAAAAATTCAAGGGTGAAGATGTTTTGATCTCTCGCATTCCAATGATCGCGACAAATTTGCCATTTGACTTCAAGAAAGTTCGCAATGATGATTAATAAGTCTCAAGGACAATCTTTAGTGGTTTGTGGCGTAAATTTGGAATTTTCATGCTTCTCGCATGAAGCTTTATGTCGAATGTTCGCGTGCCAAATTAAGATCATCTGAAACACAAACAAAATCAACAATATTCAAGACTGTGAGAACCAGATTGATTATTTTGACCGGGTTGTCATTTCGATTTGAAATTATATTTCAGGTTATACGTTGGTATGCGAAGTAAAAATAAAATTCACTATGAATAATTTAGCGGGGGCGCACATAACAGTGTTCCATGAAGTGAATGTTGGTCTATTCATCAGATTCATATTCCAATTCGTGGGTTTTCTGGTACATTTCGCAAATTTCATTTTCATTAGCATAATGGAAGGGATTTGTAACAACGATAAACAATATGTATTGGACTGCCCTTAACGACGTATCTCATGCCATTGCTGCATAAAATTTACCGACAACATAACGATGATTTGCACGATCAAGGAAAACGTATAATGGTTTAACAAAAAATCTATGAGGAACTAGTAAGTACCGGCTATGTTAACAAAGGGACCAATAAAAGTCTTAAATAGCCATCGGAGTGAATAACCTCAAGAGTGCACAGTAAGTTGAAAAAACAATTGCAAGACCAGAGATCTTTTTCAGATGGTCAAAACCACAATTAAGTATTATTTTGAGAAGTTCCCGAAAGACTCTTTTAAAGAAATCTCGTTATTGCAGAAACGTGTGAGTAATTGTATTGATGTTGAAAGAATATACTTAGAATTTTTTCTTTACTGTCCTCTGCCTTTTCTTTCATGTTTCAGTAGGTTATATAAACATATTTCCTCGTATTTATATGATATATATTATTACATATATATTGTTGTGGTTCAACAAGCACACTTATTCCAGCACTACAATAAGAAATGCAGATTATAACATATAATAAACCCCTGTATAAATATTGAATTGGTGGACGTAATTTGTGAAATTAGTTTCGAGATGTATATAAATTAATACGACGATAACTTTAAAATTGATAATTAACTTATTTTGATTTTTAAACTTACTTTTTATATTTATATTTTTCCATTTCAAATTCAAATCATACGCGTAAAATTACAGGTATTTAATTTATCCACATCAAGATTTATATCGAAGCGAGTTAACCACGCCCACTAATTTAAAATTGTCTCGAACCCCGCGAATGCGATTTTTACGGTGCATTTTCAAACTAATCTAACATTGAAAACCACATTATAAACTTTTGTAAATTATTTAATTAATTTTTCTATTATGTTAAAATGAAAACATTATGAAAATTCATATTATATTAGATGCAAATAAAGCATAAACTTAGAGGCTTTTGCCGATATTTAATACAGGCTATGGAAAACAAAAGCCGAAGAAAGCGTCTGATACTAAAATTTTACAACGAATGGCCGCATTTTTTCTATCACAAAAAGTTTAATTAAAATTACTATTTAAAAATCAAGTATATTCTACGAAATCAGTATACATTTAATACCTTGAAATCAGGCCGAACTTTTGAGAGAATAATTGGACCAGCATCACGTCGAATATAATAAATATCGAACGAAGCATCTTTTCGGAACTGGAACTACATCGTACCGATAACTCCAGCATTGGACCGCTTCCGACGCAGGGACTTCAATGGGAGCAGACGAACTCTGATCTATTCCTACAATTGCGAGCCCAGAAGATATACCAGAGCCTAGACACAGGAAAAAAACAGGTTCCTTCCCAGTTATTTCCATAAAACCTAAAACATCATTTAAAAGTTAATATTAAATTTATATCACAACACAATATCAAACATTGTTTGCATCAAAATATAATACATGAATTTCTACATTTCTAAACATCTATTTAAATATATATAATCATTCATTCATTCATAATCTTTTATAAAACTTATATATATAACTTACCTTTTGTGTGTCTAATTTTAAGTAACTTTTAATATTTATTTGCACTGTTGTATTATTCATAACCTTAACGATAGTTAGTAACACATGTGCACAATTGCATAACTCCGTTTTTTACCGTATTCAGATAATACTAGTATATGTACAGTTTCCTTATTCGCACGTAATAATTGTTACAGCTACCTATTTTTATCCTAATAAATTTTATTACTTTGATTTAGATTCGATCTTTTATTTGAATTGTTTGAATGTTGAGTTTGTGTTTAATTAATATACCATTTACATTGTACCTACGGGATATACAAACAACCGACTTTGAGCCCGAGATATAAATAAAAACATAGTTACTCAAGCTCTACCGCAACTAGTGGGTTATTTAACAGATAGCGTTGGATCTACTAAGTACGTTAAAACTTGGCGCCCAATTTTCAAATTCAAATCTTCTAAGTTTAACTCATATTCTTCATTTATTTCTTATTCTTATATTTATATTTACTAAGTACTAAGTACACTCCTTCGTATCGCTACTTTATATATATATATATATATATATATATATATATATATATATATATATATATAGTAAACCTAACCAGTAGGCGATTAAAGGTCTGTATATTACTTCAAAATATATGTATTTAAAAAACTCTACATGTTTCGACTGTATACGCCTTTTTCAAGAGAATACAAAATATGAATGACAGGATATAAATGTCAAGTAATTAAGCTGCTATGGTTTAAATTATTCAAAGATACATTCTAGTAATAATAATAAATCATGCCTTAGTATTCCAAAAAATAGATAACAAGGTGGAAAATATGTGTTGTTCGCTGCTAGCAATTTGTGTCTCCTTCTGGGTATGAACTTGTGTGTTGGTTGCTGCTGGCAGCTTGCGTCTCTCTATGGATGTGTGGTTTTGTGTGAGAGCGTAAGTGTAGGGTTTTGTATGTCGGTGCGTTCGTGCGTGTGTTTAGTGATCGGTCGCATGAATTTAGAGAGGTCGGATAACCAGCCGTTGCGTAGGGCCGCCAACCCTTTCCCGACAACTTCTTTACAATTCCGTGCAGTACTTCGACGGTCTGACCCCCGCCCCAACGAGGCAAGGCGCAGACAGGCGAAGCGCACCCTGTACGGGGTTGCTCATCGCAACTAAGGGAACACTCTTAGTGGCTACCTCGGTCGACGATGGTCACACTTATGCCATCTTAACGTTTTCCGCCGAAGCGGGGGCATAGCACACACATCGAACGTGTGTGTGCTGTTAACGGCAGCCTAGCCAGGTTGTCGCCCAGGACCGGTCCTAGTGGTGTGTGCATTGCGCGGCGACGAGATAGCGCCGCGTAGCATGGTTCCTCACTCTTGCTGGAAAGGCGGAATGGCACCTGACTGCCCAACGGGCAGACCCCCCTAGAGTTTTGTAGCGCATATGCTAGGCTGCAACCCAGTAGAGGACCACATCAGCAAAAAACAGAAAACAGGGATAGGCAGGGAAAAGCAAGACATGAGTTATTATTACATATGCGCATATGTAATAATAACTCATGTCTTGCTTTTCCCTGCCTATCCCTGTTTTCTGTTTTTTGCTGATGTGGTCCTCTACTGGGTTGCAGCCTAGCATATGCGCTACAAAACTCTAGGGGGGTCTGCCCGTTGGGCAGTCAGGTGCCATTCCGCCTTTCCAGCAAGAGTGAGGAACCATGCTACGCGGCGCTATCTCGTCGCCGCGCAATGCACACACCACTAGGACCGGTCCTGGGCGACAACCTGGCTAGGCTGCCGTTAACAGCACACACACGTTCGAGGTGTGTGCTATGCCCCCGCTTCGGCGGAAAACGTTAAGATGGCATAAGTGTGACCATCGTCGACCGAGGTAGCCACTAAGAGTGTTCCCTTAGTTGCGATGAGCAACCCCGTACAGGGTGCGCTTCGCCTGTCTGCGCCTTGCCTCGTTGGGGCGGGGGTCAGACCGTCGAAGTACTGCACGGAATTGTAAAGAAGTTGTCGGGAAAGGGTTGGCGGCCCTACGCAACGGCTGGTTATCCGACCTCTCTAAATTCATGCGACCGATCACTAAACACACGCACGAACGCACCGACATACAAAACCCTACACTTACGCTCTCACACAAAACCACACACCCATAGAGAGACGCAAGCTGCCAGCAGCAACCAACACACAAGTTCATACCCAGAAGGAGACACAAATTGCTAGCAGCGAACAACACATATTTTCACACCTTGTTATCTATTTTTTGGAATACTAAGGCATGATTTATTATTATTACTAGAATGTATCTTTGAATAATTTAAACCATAGCAACTTAATTACTTGACATTTATATCCTGTCATTCATATTTTGTATTCTCTTGAAAAAGGCGTATACAGCCGAAACATGTAGAGTTTTTTAAATACATATATTTTGAAGTAATATACAGACCTTTAATCGCCTACTGATTAGGTTTACCATATCATACCAAGGTCACGAAGTTATTATATATATATATATATATATATATATATATATATATATATATATATATTAATTTTCAGTAACTTTTACTTCAGCTTAATAAATGAGATATTGAGTTAAATTAAAATTGATGCTTAATGCTATTGTAATTTATTATCCAATTAAACTAAATAAAATGAAGCCTCTTATTAAGGTTCTAATGCTTGTAATCTATTAAAATTAAATTTTAATTCGGTTTTGAATTTTTGTAAAATAGAGTACGAAAATCACTATTCATCCAAGGGGATATTTGACCCTCCAAGAACTAGACAATGAATCCGAACGAAAATAGTATTTATATATAAAATGTTAAATTCTATTCTATTATAGACTTTTCTGGAATCTGTTGATAATGTTCATTGATCAAAGTAAAATAAGCGTAGTTTACTGAACATACGAGTTAATCTATTTACCCTACAAGTATGTGTTATCAGTTATTTCATATGTGTATATACAGGGTGTCCGGGAAAATATGGGAAATCTCTCGGATGCGAATAGAACATGAAAAAATAAAATGACAAGTTCCTATAAATTTTTTTCCTACAGGCCTTTTCTACGGAGATATGCGTCCCTGAAGGACACCGCTGGAAATCGGTTTTTCTTGAATTATTTTTTAAAAGTACTTAATATAATTTAATAAAAATTTAATGTGATGGACACTAGTAAGGACCTCCTAAAAAAGTGTCCTTGAAACTTATTTAGCTTTTATAGTTTACCAGGGGCGGGCTAATCTTTACAACTGAATGCCTAATTTTTTAACACTCTGTATTATAAAGACCTCAAAAATATATAACTGGATAGCTTGCATCTTAGATTAAAAAAGAGGTACTCTTGTATATTGTCGATAAAATGAACCATTTACGAGAAAAAGTTCGACCTATGTTCGTAAAAAATATGCGTTTTAGTTTTTATCAGCATCGAACAAACCTATTGCTGTTGCAAACGTTACTATGGTACGAAATAAATAAAATATCCAGCATTTTAGAACTTGTCATCTTTCCCATCGCTGACATATTGATCCTTTTATTCAATATTAATTTACTGAGTTTTTGATTTCGTAGTAAATTTAGTTGTGAATTTATTCGAAGTATGTAATACACGTTTATTGAGTATGTAGATATGCATTTGATGTACGTTCTTGCATCTTGCAATGCTTTAGAAGCCGGAAGATTATATCACGAAAGATTTCCTAATCGTGCTCTATCAAACCAGAAGACATTTCAACGAGTCTATCAACGTCTAAGGGAGAATGATGGGCGATTCCAGTTAATAATGTAATACATATTATTAATTTTCTTCATAATTTTAGGAAAGTTTGGAAAAAATAGTAGTGATGCTGGTGTGAGAAAAACCGTATGTACGCCACGATTAGAGGAACATATTTTAAATGCTGTAGGTGACAATCTATCAACGAGCACTCGACAAATATCAGCACAGTTTTATACTTCGAAAACAATAGTACATAAAGTTCTTCGTAAGCAGCTGTTATATCCATATCATTTGCAAAAAAAATGCATGAACTAATTATTGCATCAGCAACGAAATAATGTAAACTTCATGAGCATTATTATTTTCACGGATGAAGCAAGGTTTACCAAAAATGGTATCACCAATTTACACAACACACATGTATGTGCTGATGAAAATCCTCATGCCACTATAATTTCGCGTCATCAACATCAGTTCCAATCATTTAATATTTGGACAGAAGTCATAGACAATTTTTTGATTGGATCATTCGTATTGCCAGAACGATTGAATGGACAATTTTATTTGGAGTTCCTTCAGAACGCTTTTCAAGATTTATTAGACAACTTACCACTTGAAACCCGCCGAAATATGTACTTCATGCACGATGGCGCCCCACCTCATTTCAGCGTTCGTATGCGGGAGCACCTGAATAACTATTCAAACCGTTGGATGAGTAGAGGAGGACCTATTGCCTGGGCTCCTCGATCTCTCGACATAAAGCCGTTGGATTTTTACCTATGGCGACACCTCAAAAAATTGTATTCCACTCCGGTCAAGACTAGATAAGAACTTCTACAGAGAAGCACGTTTAATTGTGGTGTGATAAGGAACACGACTGGGTTATTGTTGCGGGTCCAGTAGTCCTTAATTCGTCGTGCTCGTGAGTGTATCAGACTTCACGGAGCCCATGTTGAACCCTCTTATGGCATTTTTCAATAACCTCGTTAAGGTGCCTCCTGGGATACCACTGCGTTTATATTCAAGAAAAACCGATTTCCAGCGGCGTCTTTCAGGAACACATATCTCCGTAGGAACGACCTGTAAGAAAAAATATATTTAAATTAAAATGTTTTCCCTCATTTTAATATGAACTCAAACAAATAAGCATAGTTCACTGTTCATACGAGTGTACCACTTTACTTAAAATCTGTTCCACATATATTACAATACGCAAGTGTTAATTTGCTTCAAAAATAGTCTACGTAAACAAATTACATAGATTTATAAATTTTAATTTAAAATATATTTAATTTAAACTAGGTTATACTATCCCCTCTGGGTCGTATATTTTATCAAACCCTTCTTGATATAATTCTGACATTTTTACGTAATTTACTTTTAAATAAACATTTCAAACAGTAAATATTGCGTTACTTCCTGTTTCTATTATGCTAGAAACTTTCATAGTACATAGGTATAATTGAAAATACACAGCAATTAGTATGTGTATATTAAAGCATATTGAGACATGAAGATAAGTTGCATTCCTATTTTGAATTAACTTCAGAACTTGAGAAATAATTATAACCGCTTCAAAACAATAATTTTCATTTTATAATTTTATAATATCTAAAGTGTTATGTACTAACGATAACGATAATAGAAAGTTATTTGATTTACACTCAGCAGATCTAAATTATTTGCTAAAAGGCAAAGAAAAATCGGAAATTTTCCGTAACCGACGATGTGGAGATGAAATTAGTAGTACCCAAGAAGTTCAAAAATCACCAGAGACACTGTGTAAAGAAAGTGATAAAAGTGAAAATTCCACACTAGAGTAAAAAATATTAAAGACATAGAAGAAGGAAAAAGATACTATTTTGTTCTGAAAATCGGTTACATAGTGAAAGAAATGGAATTAAAATGCCATAAATTTCATTAGAGAAAAAAGGAAAGAAAATTGGATAGGCCTCCGAGCGTATATGTATTTTCTGGTTTAGGAAATACACAATAGCTGCAAGTTCGATAACGCGGTATTGCTGGTAAAATGTCTCCCAATAAAATAAAATAAAATCAATAGAATAAAATCTGACAGAAGGAAGTAAAGAATCTATTGAAGATGCATCACAGAATAATTTCAGTTCACGTACTATTCTGTACTTTGATTTTCAAAATGGGCGCCAATTATTAAATATGAATCATCAATTATTAAACGTGAATCATCATACACACATACTTTTTTATTTTATAATCTTAAAATTGTTCTCAGGGTTTTCTGTTTCACAAAAACGGTTGCTTGCAACTAAGCCTAGCATCTAATGTAATAAGTAGAGCTGAGGATTTTTGCGGTAAGGCAGGACCGTATGTAGTGCATCCCCACCGGCGTATAATCAATACAAATGCAATTAAATTCTGATATTTGAAAAATGATTATATGTATTACCTTAGTATTAAAATAAACCATCCATTTTTTATTACTAATACATGAAAGAAGTTTCTGAATCGATAGTTTATAAATAGTTCTACGAATTTTGAAAAAAATGTATGGGTGTACATGCACCAGTATGCATATACTTGCCGGTAAGCGATTTCTGTATGAAAGGATTACTGTAGTAAATAGCAATAAAGAAGATATGCATTATATTTTGTTTAGAGAATCGAAGAATTGATTTTGTTGAATGTTTCTGGACAATCGTTCTCTATTCCTTATTATCCTGGCATATGTTCTATTCCTATAACGAAAGTATAAAAAGTATCGTCTATTGTTCTGCAAACCAAATTTCTAAAAGAAAAGTATCGTGAAATGTATCAATTACTTCTTTGAGTGGATAAACACTACCTGCCTCTTATAATAAAATGTTTTCTAAACTTTAACAATAAACAAAGCGCTTAATTTTTGCATTTGCGACACTTTTGATTATACATTTGTATTTGTAACATCAGTCATCACTAGAGCTGAGGATGTTTGTTACATGATATAACCATGGTTATACCGCACACATCCTCAGCTGTCATCACTGATGACTGATGTTACAAATACAAATGTATAATCAAAAGTGTCGCAAATGCAAAAATTAAGCGCTTTGTTTATTGTTAAAGTTCCTTTTTTCAAATTTATGTAAATATGAAAAAAATACAAGTACTGAGAATCGGCAGGAAGTTGATCGTCGCACAGGGTCTTCTACTGTGTAAACCGTAACAAAATAGGAGTCGAGTGTTCGTAAAGAAATAGTTACTTAAATGTCCCGAGAACTGACAAAATGTGTAAAGGCCATACATACAGATCGGTAGAGCCCTTTGCTTGAATATACATCGTCCGTATTCATCACTGAAGAGTTGACATACAGTACATGTTATAGATGCTTTTCAAAAATAGTAGATTGTTTCTTAGACTCATTGTCTTTGTGAATTCATGACTACTTCCAAATTCCATCGTTTAGTTACGGATTATAAATTGACACGTTTGCGAAATGAATTTGTAAAGAATGACAGTGAACAGTCAGTAATAAGAAATATTGGTTTGAAAACAGGAAAGGGGTAGTTACATTACGTGTATGCGAGAAGATGCCAAAAACAAATCAATGTATTGTGTTTGATAACGATAACTTTGGAAAGGCGTGTTCTGTGATATTAAAGTTGATAAAAAGGGCCAGTCAGACAGAAGTCAGTCAAAAGTTAGTAGATTCGTCCGTACTACGAAAACAGCCAAGAGTGCTGTTCGAGGGAGTTTTCTCCCCAAACAAATAAATATATATATATATATATATATATATATATATATCTTCGGATACATATAATTTTCGTCGTTAACGCTGAATTAGAAGTAGAGTTTTAACTTAAAGTATTATTTTATTTTATTGTGGTGTTCATATAATTTGAGAGTTTAGTTTTATCTTAAAATTATTTGATAAATTTCGTCGTATGTAAAACAAGGTGAACTAGTGAGTTCTGTTCAAAGAAGAAAGAAAAGGATGCAAACCTGCAAGTCCAGTGAGTCGCAACAAACCTCGCCTTTCTGGAATTGCATACAAATTTAGGTATTAAGTAGAACCAACACATTGTAAATATAATTTTTTCATTTAGATTTAAGGAAAATTTGTTACGAGTTTTTAATTGAGTTTCATTTCACTATCTCCTTACACTCCGACTCACAACGCTATCGAAGAGATCGCTACTAGAAAATAAGATTCATTTTATTTAGCTATACAGCGGTCGTTGCAATGATACCTTTGATTGCTGGTGGTAGTGAAATCAAAAACTTAATAGCTTAACCAGTCAACGGTTTAAGCACTAATTAAGGCAAACATTAACGACCCGCAGTATTGGCAGATTTGATTTAAGTTATAATCGAAGCCAACGTTACCAATGCCAGAGCACGGGAGATATTACAAATAATGGTAATATTACAAAGGGTGACAACGCTGGCATTAACGTTGGGATTATTACACTTACAAACAAACATTTCAAAATCCGAATCAAGTGCCTGTCAATTGTGTAACTAGGAGAGAGCTGTAGAGTAACAGAGAGCTGAATGTTGAATTTGGTGGTGGTCGAATCAACCAAAACCCTTCCCTAAATATCTGAGCGTAACGTTAGAGCGGTCTCTGACGTTCAAGTAGCATCTCTATAAAACTAGTCAAAAGGTGAAATAGCAGGTGTAGTAACATTACATAAACTTGTCAGCAAATCATGGGGAGACTTTGCGAACGGCAGACACTGCTCTGGATTACTCCCCTGCTAAATACGGTGTTGCTGTCTGCTATCGAAGCTCTCACACAAGGCTAGTAGATAGTCAGGTTAATGATACAATGAGGATCGTCACCAATACTGTTAGATCCACCTTAGTCTCTGGTTACCGATTCTTTCTATCATTGCCCCGCCTGAGTGAATGGGCTAAGATTTCCAATGACGTTATTCATATCATCATGTTGCTTCTTTCACTTTCATAAGTTGCTACAAATAAATCTAAAATTTTAGGCGAAATTTGGTTCGATGCCTTGAATCATTTTTTTTCATCAGGAGTACAATTCATGTTTATTTCTCTTTTAATGTACTCAACCCAAACTAATATCTCAACTGTAACCTTTGAATTAACGCAAGTATCGAGATATCAAAAATTATCTTGGTCAATGCTGGCCATGGAGTGAAAAACGTCTGTTTTCATTTATATCATCCTTTTGAGATAATTCTGATAAAAGTTTCAGGTTAAGTGTCATGCTGACGTTAAAATTTGTCAATATATTAATATTAATGTCAGTAAGACACCTAATCTGAAAATTTTATCAGAATTTCCTCAAAAGGATGATATAACAGACGTTTCTCACTCTATGGGCGCTGTTGACCAAGATAATTTTTGATATCTGGGTAGAATAACGACGTGTATTCTGAGCAATACAAAATAGTTCTACTTGAGTAGAACTATTTATAATCACTCTCATTTCCTAATGATCATTTACAGTTAAAGAATTTTTTGCTCTTCGAGTATCTCACAGATTAATGGATCAGCAAATCGTATTGTTACATAATTATAGAAGTTGAATTGTGGTTAATCTATTGTTTAAATTCTATAGGGTTTTATTATTATGACATACCATTAAAATGAATCGATTAAAGTTTAAATATTGAATAAACATATAACCATCATTATTTCGATAGCGGAACGATATTCGAAAAAAGAAGATAATCGCCATATTTTTCGAAAATACCGCAATTATTAGCCGAATACTGCTTAAAACTCAACAGATTGTTGCGGATAAGTTGTATCTGGAAGAAGTGTACCTCAATTTTTGCAAGATGAGGGATGGATACCTGGCTTCACTATTTAAAAAAGGCTCCTGTGCATGTCAAATTATTTGATTGTGGTTCGTATAATCCGGACTTTGCATCATGACTTTATCATTTAATAAATTAGCTGAAGGATTGTCGTAAGTTAATTTTCTTGTTGTTTAGGAAAATTAAAAACTTATTTTCGCTTATTGATTTTATTATATGACAAAATTTATGGAAGATTTCTGAAAGCATTTCGAAAAATCATGAAGGCTTTTAGTATAGGGTAAAGTTTCCCAAACGCTCTACCTATAATATGAGAGACAAATTCAAAAAGTATATTCTACATTAATGTTTTTCCATGTGAATGAAGACTTTAATTATTATCTCAAAATTATCTAAACCATTTGCTTTTAAATTGAAAAGCCACTATAAACAAAAGATGTTTTATTTACTTCTCGAATAATATAATCCCTTGATTGGCAAACTGCATTAAATACTAGTTTGAAATTTCGTATACAACGGAAAATTGAAGAAAATGTAGGTCGCAGAAGGCTGTCATAAACAATAAGAATTTGAAATTGGATGAACCTAATTCATTTCATGTCAAAAACAAATATGTTTATATATCTTACATATACAAGCTTTTTCATTTTTAGCGTAATAAATAAATATGTAATATTGTTTCTTATTGATATTTTTCTCTTTTATATTTATGTAAATATTTAGTTATTATGTCTTATTTATCTTGCAAGTTTAATAAAAATTAAACACTTACATATTCACACAGTACTATTAGAATGTATTTAACATTTAAAGTATACGTTTTTCATGACACGTCATTTTGGCACATGTTAACTTGTAGACATCAAGTACTTAATACTAATTAACTGTATTTGTAATAAACTGATGTAACTTTGGAAAAAAATAACGCGAAGAAGATAACAACAACAAAATTTGGAAGTTGCCATTTTTAAATATAAAGTTAACTTGAAGAATTTAAACCATAGAAATTGGGATTTACAATATGAACTTATACAGAAAATAATCAATAGGGAAGTACTGTAGTAATAAAGAAGAAAAGAGATTTAGGAAGATTTCAATTATTGAGAAGAGGATAAGATATTTTCACATACGTACTAATTCACACATATAAATAAGGTTTGTTTTATTTAATATATGTATGTGTATATAATTTCAAATTTATAATTGTATATTTTTTTGTCATCGTTTAAGCAAATTGTTTACATTTAATAACTTGAGATACATTACATCAACTTGCAAATAAAAGGTTTATGTAATTTATAAGTATCTAATTGCCTACCCTGAGATTGACTGATTAATTGGATTGTCTCATGTGTACATTACAAATATAACATAAAAATATATACATTTTATACATATATACCGGGTGCGGCAATAGTGTGTCGGCGGAGCTTAGCATGAAAACTAATAAAGTTGTAACAATAAAATTTTACGTACACATGTAGTATGCTACAGTGCATTTTCTAATTTTATTCATATATTTACAGGGTGTTCCAAATTTCCGCAACCACTTTCAATTTTTTTTTTTTTAATAGATTGCTATACTTTCTTGTTATTATGATGATAGCCACCCAAATTATCTTTGCAATGATATATGACAATGTGCACTTACAACTGTTAGTTTTGGTTTTATTGCAAATTTTGTTAAAATCTTGACAGTTGCAGCGTCTAATATTTTAAGTCTTAGCCTGAAAATGGGTGCAGTGCCTCACGTAACTTTTTTGTTACCAATTTATGGACTAACACGTTATATGTTTTGAGGGTGAACAACGTGACAACATATACAGAGTGTTAAATATGTCGTGCCAAAGTTATCGAAGTTTAAAGGCTATTTTCTCTTTTTTTTTTAATTGAACCTATAATTTTTTTATTAGTCGGCAAATTCCTTGTAAAATTGCCGTTAAAATGGTACCAATAACATAGTACTTATTTCTAGTATTTTCGAAGTTATAACCCTTTAATGGGATATACCTATGTTTATAATATTCAATATGCGGTGCATCTAATAGTTGGTTGGCCATGAAATGATATCAAACAAAGTAACTTTTACAAACACCTGTTTCTTAATTCTTTATTATTAGTTTTAGAATTACATTTTGTAATTTTTCAATAATAAAACAAAATTAATTTAAAATGTGTTCAAATATATTTCCATTCTGCTCTACACATGCTCTTAATCGCCACTGCATCGACAGACTTACATTTTGAGCCATGTTGTTTTCACTTACTTGAAGAAAAGCGTTTCTGATTCGTTGCTGCATGTTCTCTGCCGTTGTAGGAGGTGTTTCGTAAACTATATTTTTTACAGTAGGCCACAGAAAAAAATCACTAGGGGTTAGATCTGGTGACCGCGGTGGCCAGCTTATAAAGCTTCCTCTCCCAATCCACCTATTGGTGAATACCCTATCTAAATGTGTTCTTGCAGCAGCACCGTAATGTGCAGGTGCACCATCATGTTGGTACCACAATCTCCTTATGACGTTGTCTGGTAGGTCTTCTAACAGCAATGGTAAATTATTTTGTAGGAAATTTGTGTAGATTTCACAATTTAAAGTATTATTAAAAAAGAATGGACCTACAATAGTGTTTCCTATGATGCCTCCCCAGGTGTTAACACTCCATTTTTGTTGGTATAAAATGGGTTGCACAAAATGAGGGTTTCTAGTGTCATAATAATGAGAATTTTTTCTGTTTGTTATTCCACAATTAGCAAATGTTGCTTCATCTGTGAAAAGCACATGATCTAGAAAAGTTAGATCTTGTCGTAATTGGAAAAGTAGCCATTCACAGTAAACAAGTCTCCTTTCAAAATCCGTTTGTAATAAGCCTTGATGATTTTGAATTTTGTAAGGGTGAAATTTATGTTTTTTTTAAATCCTTCTTACAGCAGCGACTTCTATCCCGTGTTCTTTCGAAATTATCCTTGTAGATACGCGCGGATTTTCCACAACGAACTGGACGACTGTCACTTCATTATCTTCTGTAACCATAGACTTAGTTCTTTCATGTTTGACATAATTCACTGAACCCGTCCGAAGAAACCTTGTCAACAAATTTTCAAACTTCTAATATCTGGTGCTCTTCGGTGAGGATACTCCATAGCATATGTTCTTGATGCTAAAAGTGGATTTCTATTGCTAGCGCCAAGAACAAATACCATATCTATTAGCTCCTCCTTCGAAAAATTCATTCTAAAGAAACACAACTATAAACTATTACGGCATGGAAATAAAAAATAATGACAACAAAACGATATAACTGACAACAAGATAACAACTAATAACGAACAAACGGAAATTGATAATTAACTAGCCGAACTTAAATTATAAGAATTAAACGCGATTACAGTAAAGAGAAACTATTGAAAAACACTTTATATGGAAATTTTAAGTAGATATTTGACGTTTGGTTACACAGCAATTTTTGCTTAATATCATTTCATGGCCAACCACCCAACTATTAGATGCAGCACCGCATATTCAATATTATAAACATAGGTATATCCCATTAAAGGGTTATAATTTCGAAAATACTAGAAATAAGTACTGTGTTATTGGTACCATTTTAACGGAAATTTTACAAGGAATTTGCTGACTAATAAAAAAATTATAGGTTCAATTTAAAAAAAAAGAGAAAATAGCCTTTAAACTTCGATAACTTTGGCACGACATATTTAGCACTCTGTATATGTTGTCACGTTGTTCACCCTCAAAACATATAACGTGTTAGTCCATAAATTGGTAACAAAAAAGTTACGTGAGGCACTGCACCCATTTTCAGGCTAAGACTTAAAATGTTAGACGCTGCAACTGTCAAGATTTTAACAAAATTTGCAATAAAACCAAAACTAACAGTTGTAAGTGCACATTGTCATATATCATTGCAAAGATAATTTGGGTGGCTATCATCATAATAACAAGAAAGTACCTATAGCAATCTATTTAAAAAAAAAATATTGAAAGTGGTTGCGGAAATTTGGAACAGCCTGTAAATATATAAATAAAATTAGAGAATGCACTGTAGCATACTACATGTGTACGTAAAATTTCATTGTTACAACTTTATTAGTTTTCATGCTAAGCTCCGCCGACACACTATTGCCGCATCCGGTATATATATATATATATATATATATATATATATATATATATATATATATATAGTTTCGTGTTTCCTAAAAATGTAAATATACAATTTTATAATTGTATATTTACAATTTTAAGAAACTATTTGATAAAGGCAATAATTTGCCGGAACATGTAAAAGTGAAATTAATATAAATAAATAAATATTTAATTAAAACACCTTAAATCGCCGAATAAAGAAAATCTTCTATAATACACAAAGGTCAAGAGAAATAACTATACATATATTGTATACTGTCATATTTTTATATATCGTATTGTCACAGTTTTCACAATTAGTTAAAATTACATTATTAAATTGTATATATTCAAGTCTAGACCTCTATATATGTACATATTCATGAAGGAAAATTGCAAATCGCTACTCTACATTATTAAATTATAATATATACTGCTAAATTTTTATGTAGTTCCTGTTATTAATTGAATTTTTTTCTTGTTTAATACTAATCATTTCCAATAATGACTCTTTTCATTGTGTGTTGTTCCCTCTTGATTATCTGTGTGTTTTCGAAATCGAAATGGTGATCCTGCTGCAGTTTGAGTGTAAATATGAGAGTTTTGTCTGCTTTAGAGCATTTGTGGGCTTGTATTCTTTAGTATAAATATTGTCTAGTTTGGCCTATGTAGTAACTATCGCAATCGCGACATGGTATTTTATTGATGACATGTATTTATCGAATTTTTTCTATTTTAGGTGTTAGTTTTGAAAATAGATGTTTATTAGTATTCTTAAGTTTATATGTTAGAGCTGCATCATATTTTTTTAGCGTATATTTGATTTTTTTATAGTTGTGCGATATATGTTGTTTCATTGCTCAATTTGTTGTTGGTGTCTACAGCGTTGTATGTTTTGTGGATTTTTTGTTCAATTGTTTGTACTATAAGTGGTGGTGGAAAGTTATTTTCTGTTGAGATCGTTTTAATTTTCTTGATAATGGATTGTCTTTTCTTTTATCTTTTCTGTACTGAGCATGCGTAGTTATATCTCTCTATCAATCAGATTATTTTTACAATTATTTTTGAATACCGTAGGTGCATTTGAGTATACGCTAAAAATATGAAATAGCTACAACATGGTCTTTTCTCTATCATGTTCGGAGGTTAAAAATATAGCGAGCCGTACTACGATGTGATCTTATTATATAATGAATGATTGTGTACTGGAATTGTCGCAACACGCTTGGCTCCGGGTGATTGGTCCTATATACGGTTCTGTATTTGGTGTGGGTGTATTTTCTCTGTTTGTGGTCCTGTAATTTCAATGTTACTGGTATGATTGTTTCCCGACATGCACCTATCTTACAACACAGGCCATCCCTGGCAGTCGGGGAACTTTCGTCAACAAACAATAATACAATGATGACATATTATGTATATGTATATATATGGTAAATTAATCAGTCGGCGATTAAAGGTCTGGTTTACTTCAAAGTATATATATTTAAAACAACCCTACATGTTTCGGCAATGATGCCTTTATCAAGGATATAAAATATATATGACAGAATACAAATGTCTCATGGATTGTCTCATGTGTACATTACAAACATAACATAAAAATATATACATTTTATACATATATATATATATATATATATATATATATATATAGACTGTCCCGTAAAAAACGCCAACATTCATAATTCCGTTATTTATTGTCCGGTTTTATTTAAACAAAAAGTAAATTTAATAGCATCAAAAACACTATAAGATAGCAGTGTTTTATTTGTTTTCAATTGTTTTCATTAATGTCAAACGACAGTCAAGTTTTTTATTTTAAATGGCAACATATATATTTTTGGCTATATTCGGATTGTTTTTTTTTTTTTTCTGAATTCAACGATGTATAACATGTTTATTTTTGATAAACGTTTATTGCAAAAAAAAAACTTTATAAATTTCATCTTTGACTTCCATTATTTATAAATATTCGAATGTGTCATGAAACATTGGAAATGTAAGTATTATAAATATTATTATAAGAAACAAAACACTTTACAATAAATGTTGAAATTGCCCGCCACCTTGTTCAACACATATCGCACATCTCCTAATTACTCCAAAGGTCGCATTTAAAAGACAAGCGGCAGGTACTTCTTGACAAGTGTTAATAATTCTTTGTCTTAAAATGTCAACATTTTCTGGAGTTGTTAAATAAACTCGATCTTGTAGATAAGCCCACAACCAAAAATCGAGGGGCGTAAGATCCGGTGAACGCGCAGGCCACTCGATAGGACCGGATGTTCCTATCCACCTATTTCCAAATTGGGTGTTCAACAAATCAGTATTTACTCTGGCGTTGTGCCGGGAGCCACATCTTGTTGAAAAAATATTCTATTTAAATTTGCCAAAGGTAATTCATCTAAAAAGTTTTGGAGATTTTGGTGTAATAAAGTGTAGTATTTTTCTTGATTTAAGCAACCATCTATGAAAAATGACCCAATTAATTGATCACCTAAAATGCCACACCAAACATTTACGTTGAAACGTCTTTGAAAATTATTTTCAATTACAAATCTCGGATTGTCTGCACTCCACTGTCGATGTATGTTTCTATTAAAAATACCGTTGTTGCTAAAAGTGCATTCATCAGACCAAATTATCCTTCTGTAAAAATTCGGGTCTTGTTCTAATGCATTTAAATAAAAACGACAAAACTGGATTCTTCGGCCCGGATCATTTTGTTCTAATGCATGAACTTTTCAAGCTATGTACGGTTTAAGTTTGTGTTTTCTTAAAATACCATGAACTGTAGTTTTTGATACCCCAATATTATGTGCAATTTCGCGAATCGAAGTTCGTGAATTTTGCTGTACTGCAAGAAGAACATCTAATTCCTTATCTTCGGAGAATTTCCGTTTTTGTGTTTTTGTTTGGTAAATGATCCATAATTTCTTAAATTCTTTTCAATTCTCTGAAATATTTTCGAACCTGGAACTTCTCTGTCCGGAAAACGAGCACTGTACCGACGAACTGCTTGAAGGCGATTTTTATTACATTCAAAGAACACTTGTAACATGTCCGTTAATTCATTGTTATTCATTTTTAACGAAAATACGCTTTTTGTTGCGGCAAAACGTTCAAACAGGATAATACAGAAAACTTAATAAAGTCAAACTGACACCTAAGGCACATTGACATAATGCTAGTGGACTGGGCCAAGTCTACTATAATGAAAGATGAAATTTATAAAGTTTTTTTTTTATTTTTTATTATTAGGAGATGTGCGATATGTGTTAAACAAGGTGGCGGGCAATTTCAACATTTATTGTAAAGTGTTTTGTTTCTTATAATAATATTTATAATACTTACATTTCAAATGTTTCATGACACATTCGAATATTTATAAATAATGGAAGACAAAGATGAAATTTATAAAGTTTTTTTTTTGCAATAAACGTTTATCAAAAATAAACATGTTATACATCGTTGAATTCAGAAAAAAAATACAATCCGAATATAGCCAAAAATATATATATTTTTGGCTATATTCGGATTGTATTTAAAATAAATTTAAAATAAAAAACTTGACCGTCGTTTGACATTAATGAAAACAATTGAAAACAAATAAAACACTGCTATCTTATAGTGTTTTTGATGCTATTAAATTTACTTTTTGTTTAAATAAAACCGGCCAATAAATAACGGAATTATGAATGTTGGCGTTTTTTACGGGACAGTCTGTATATATATATATATATATATATATATATATATATATATATATATATATTGATATGATGCTGAGAGTCTGAGAAATAATAATAAGTGAATAATAAGTACTTAATAGTGAATAATTGTACTTCAGCTGATAGGTTCTGTTGGGCGCCTTTTAATACGAACATGTGATATTAGTCTACCAGCCGATAGTTCGCAGTATCTCTAATTGCAAATAGATGTCGTTAGAGCATGACTAGGATACTGTATAAATTCGACACTTTCTCAGGCTCCTCGCCGATCATATTATACTCCTATAAAACTGATGAAAAATTAATTAATAATATCAAAGAGTTATATCTAGCTACGCACAGATAAATAAAAGAACTTCTTTAAAATAATAAGTATAAAATATTTATTCCACTCAAGATATCTATATACAATAATAAGTAACTAGACTAACGGCAAAACAAGGAATTATAACTTTATGAATATAACATGATACGTGTGAAATTATGGTTATGTTAATAGTGATATAATAAAGCAAAGTTTGTTGTGATATAAATAAATAAACAATGTTATGGTAAGTACTACAATATTCTCTATACGTAATATTCTTATCGTTAAATTTATTATGGTGATATTTTTTAAAAAGCAAAATCAAGATGTAATTATTAAATTTTGAATTGTTAAGAAAAATTTACTAATTAGGCTTTTACAAAGAGAATTAAATTAAATTAACCTGTGTATTGCAGGGAAGGCGTTAAGGTATCAAGGATTGCGGCTACTCGGGATATTCGGCTGAACAGGATCGAACGAAATATTTTTGGGTTAAGATGATGTAGGTACGTAGCTATAATGTCGACGCTCCGCAGCAAAGATGCTTTCGCAGTTTTCTTGTCGGTATCTGATCTTAATGTCGTAAAAATTGGTTCTAACGTTGCTCTGGTATTATTTACACCTTTTATATATATTTGTATACTTTCAACACTAGTATTTCGGCACATAATTAATTTAAGAGAACGGAGTATCACTTTTCAAGGCAACTCTTGTAAAAATTCTGCACCGACGCTAACTATCATTTTTTTCTTTTTCAAAGCCTTATTAGAAAGTAAAAATTGTCTTGATTTGTACCTTTTACAATTATTTATATTAATCAAATTGTAGATATAATGTTGATTTTGATAGAAGGCAAAAATTAAAATATTAATTAACATTTATATGTGACTTGCTTTTTCATGTTAGGTTATGTTATAATTTCAAATACAAATATAACCTGTTCGCGGGTTTTTCTTATTCTGAAATATACAAAGTGGTCGTGATATTAATTTATTAACATTTCGACGCTAATTTTATAAGTTGTGTCCACCAAATGTAGCTATTCAATTGAGTGTTTCTCCTGTGCTAATTCTTACCCTTTCATTTACAGATAGCTGGAATAACCGAGCTGTTTGTATCATAACAATATATATATATATATATATATATATATATATATATAATATTTTCGTGACCTTGGTATGATATGGTATAATAAGTCAGCGATTAAAGATCTGGTTTATTACTTCAAAGTATATATATTTAAAACAACCCTACATATTTCGGCAATGATGCCTTTTTTTCCTTGACAAAGGCATTCCTTCATTATGCTATCAATATTAACTACGTTTGAAATAACGTGTAACTAGCGCCCGAGAAGGATATCTATCTTTCATTTTATCGACAATGTTGAATCCATTGAGTATATTTCGTATAGGTTGCGGTTGATTTGGCGTTCTACAGTGTTGCAATCGTTCGGGAAACTGATTTTCTATTATTATACATATTTAAATACGAGATTCTCACACTTTTTTTTTTTTGCCTAAAACACTTCAAAATTTCATTTAGTTCTAGATTTTCTGCCTGTCATAATTAAATTCAATAATTTACTTATCATTTTTATTTTCATTGACTAATAAAATTAACGAATAGTTTAATAAATCCTTTCTCAATACTATTACTTGATGTTTAAGCTAATTATTGCGTTTATTGTTAAATCTGAACATGTAGGTATTTTGAAAAAAATGATTACCGAGTAGTTTTCGCTAACAATTATAAATAATATTTATATCAACAACAGATCAGTTAGTAGCCTAATGTCTTCTACTACATTACCGTCAAATTGCTTCATTAATTTTTTCGTATCTATGTCTATTATTAAGTATCTAATCTATCCAAAATTTAAAGAAATTATACTATTTTTTACCTAAACTAAGGTTATATTTCTGATTTGTTTATTTTGTAAATGATAAGTTATACATTTTTTTATATTTATTATCTGCGTATTTATTTTGCATATATACTTTTAATTTAAAGCCAGTGTTTACTTTTTAATTCTTTAGGGTATGTGTTTGTCAATTCTTCACATGCTTTTTTTCTGGTGCTTTTAAAACCGTAGCGATAAGTGTAATGAATGTAAACTGTTACCCTATGACATTAAATAAAAACGCTATTCTGGGATAGCGCTCACCAACAAAGAAGAAAGTATTCAGGCGGATTCCTGAGAAGTTTTTCAAGTTAATCGATTCAGCTTGTCAAGGATTATGCAGAAAAAAACAGAGTCAAGTTAAAGACCTAATCCAACAATATAAGGATGTCTTTGAAACTGAAACTAGCAGGAAATGAAGCACTAATATCGTCATGCACAAAATGAATATCAGCAATACAGCTCCAATACGACACGGCCCAACAAGGCTACCACTGACAAAACGTGAGGAGGCCAAGCAAATTATACGAGATATGGAAAGCAAGGGGATAATTGAACCTTTAAATAGTCCATGAGTTTTACCAGTGTTCCTTGTAAAGAAGAAGGATAGATCTACCAAAGTTAGCGATTCTGACTGGTCACGCCGCTTTGACGTGGCTCTGGCAATTCAGGAATGCCGAGGGTCAAGTAGCTGGATGGATTGATAGACTACAGGAGTATGACTTCGACAGTGAAAATAGAGCAGGCCTCAAACATTGAAATGCTGATGCTCTTTCCAGAAGGCCCTGTCCGGAAGACTGTCGACATTGCAATCGAATCGAAAACAAATTGGCCAACGGTCTTCGAACTACCGTGGCTGATAATATATGGCAACCTGACAATTTACGCGCTGATCAAGAAGCTGATACTGATATACTGATCTCGCAGTCTCAAGGGCATGGAAGAGGAACCAAAGGCAAAGATCACCTTGGCAAGAAATCGCTTCCCGTTCACGAAAATTGAAGTCATACTGGGAACAATGGGATTCCTTGATCATGAACGACGATCTTCTGACATGCGAAATGTAGAATCACGATGGAAGCGAACAAAAGATACAAATGGTGGAGGATAGCAGAGGCATGAACTCCACAACGGTGTTACTGGTGGACATTTTGGCGTTAATAAAACGCTGGACAAGATACGCCAGTGATTTTACTGGATAAATTGTTCACAAGATGTGAAAGTGGTGCAAAAAATGCGCTAATTGCACTGGAAATAATGGATCGCAGAGGCGTCGACGTGTACCTATGCGCCAATACAATTGGGGAACTCCGTTCGAAGGAATTGTTATAGATGCCGTCAACCCCTCTCGTAAAGCGGCAAAGAAAGTAAGTACTTCATAGGTGTCGTGGACTATTTTACTAAATGGATTGAAGTTTACGCTTGTATTCGTCAGTCATTTTGCTGTACTTTTGGAACTTCACTCAGATCAAAGGCGAAATTTAAAGTCTAGTCTTATCCAAAAGATGTGTGGATTTTTGGAAATTTGAAAGACAAGAATAACTCCCTTGCATCGACAATCAGGTGGATTGGTAAAGTGGATGATTAAGACCATTATCAGGCACCTATCCAAAGTGGTCTCTGAACACCAGAGAGAAAGTAACGAGAACTTACCATTTTTTCTAATGGCGTACCGGGCAGCTGTTCAAGAACCTACTGGGCAATCGCCAACAAACGTGCAATTTGTCAAGGAACTCCGGTTGACTTGTGATTTGAAGTTTGGAAGCAGGCCTGGAGAAGATCTTGCAGGGAAAGATTATGTCAGCACTCTTCGTAGAAGGCTAGACAATATCCATGATCGAGTAAGATATAATATCCAGGATGCCAACGACAGGATGAGAAAAGCTACGTCGACAACCCGGGCGGTTACCACGTAAGCGATCGAGTTTAATTGTATAATCCACAACGTCGACGGGACCTGTCTCCAAAACTTCAGAAGAATTGGGAGGACCATAGGAGGTGTTAAACGGATTAACGATGTAATTTACCACATAAAGTGAACACCTCATAGTAAACCAATTTTAATATGCCTATGTACGTCATTTCCATATTTAAACGGTACATTCTCATCTCCCGAAAAAGCAACATATTCGTTGCGAAATATAGAGAGATAGAAAATAAATGAGTTTTAATTGGGAGACTGCTCGCAAGTTTTGAATTTAGGTGTATATTATAACTCAGGATGCCCATTTTGGAACAAAGCCAGTGTTTCAGAGGAAGGGGATTCGGTTGCATGCGCATATATTATTTTTTATATGTACATGTGTTTCCGATATCTGTCCAATCTCAAGACGGCTGCATGTAAAGTAAAAAATAATAAATCGATGTCGAATGCTATAAAGAGACCGTTCTACCACAAAGCACAGAAATTAATAAGTAGATTTCCGGATTTAGTTTACGCTGTTACTACAATAAAATGCAAAGTTTGTGAAATACCGCTCTCGCGGACAACAAAATGTAACTGCCAAAGGCATGTGAATAGTGTAAAGCATATACGGAAAAAAATGGCGACGTATTTGTGTTCGAGTTATGTATAGACGTTTAAAATGGTAAGTATTCCAGCCTGTTTTATAAATTTATAACTTGATTTATTATTATTAATTTATAAGTATAAGTATAAGTGCGCATGAGTACTTTAGAGTAATAATCTTAATCGCTATGGGCCTTTAGCACCGCTATCGGAAACATGTATATATAATAGATGCACGTGCAACCCAATAACTTTCTACTACGATACTGCGTCTGTTCCCAAATGGGCATCCTTAATTATAACATAGAAATAAATTAAATTAAAACTATAACACAAAACGCTTATAATTCGAAACTAGCAGATGATATTCTACTCAAATTTATAGACTCCTCAAATAGAATATATTGTAATTGCTGATTAACTATTTTGAACAAATTTAAACAAAATAATTTATAAGGCGTTCTTTAGAATTTGATAATTGATTACAACTTTTCTATACCTAGCAATGTCAAAATTAATTTCTTGACTCACGATATTTCGTAAAATGTTTTTATTTCTCTTAATATTGAAATATTGAAAACATCGTTCGCTTTATGAAAACTATCGGCAATATACATAAAATGTGCATAAAATAGTTAATAAATTTATAGCTTCCGCTAAGATGCATAATTTTGTTATAGAAATAATTCAATCGACATTTTGTAAATAAGTTTTAGCTCGCTTTTCAATTTCAGGTGATTTATTCCAGGAAAGTATAACTAGTTTTAGAATATTATTGGGAATATAATTTTTAGACTCTTCACTATGATGGAATCAAATGATGGGAACTTCAAGTGCTCATTAATTTTAGCCATTAGTGTACAACATAGCAACAAATATATAAATAAATAAAAATAGAAACACAGTTTCTATGAAACAAAATCAGATAAATACACTAGTAGAATACCTAAATAGGTTTATTATATATTAAATAGAAAACATGGGATCTAAAAGATATTGTCGAAAGACATTTCTTAGATACATAAACCTTAATTTGCTGAGTTGTAGTATTGTTGGTAAATTACGCAAAATTTAAATGGTGCGGGTATGTTAAGTAAGATTTGTAGTAACATTTTTCTGGCATTGATTGACATAAATCGAAATTCAGAAAACGATCAGATGCAGTTGATTTGTGATATAATTTTGTTAAGATCTTTTTTCCGGTGCATAGAAGAATGAAGCATTTATATGTTTTCGTAGGTTACGGTAATTGACCCTCTTCCAAGAATTTTAACAATAGTAATAGTTGTAATTGAAAATGTTAGAAATAAGTATAATCCTCATTAATATACATTCTAAATTTTCACAAAAACAAATTACATTTCTATATTCTATATATAAAAGCATATATATATATATATATATATATATATATATATATATATATATATATATATATATATATATATATAAATTGAAAATAAATTATCGACAGTGATATATTATCAAAAATTAATTAAAATTCGGGTAAGCGGTCAATTAATTGACCGCTTACCCGAATTTTAATTAATTTTTGATATATATATATATGTATATATATATATATAAGCGTTTAGATAATTTCTTAGCCGTTTATTACATATAACAATTGATAAATTATTGGAATTTTTCGGCTTTTATATGAAATATTTACAAATATCAAATTAGAGTGTATGTAATTCCAGAGTAAGTGGGGATGTAAACATTGCTGTCTACAAATTACAAAGCAAATCATACGAATTTTTTTTATTTGAAAAATAAGGTCCACGTTGGGACGCGAACCCAAGTCTACAGCTTGCCAGGCGTCGCTTTTACCACTAAGCTACAATAGACCCAGGTTCAAGCTATTTAGACGTAGACTATATTTTTCAAATAAAAAAAATTCGTGTGATTTGCTTTGTAATTTGTAGACAGCAATGTTTAGATCCCCACTTACTCTGCAATTACATACACTCTAATTTGATATTTGTAAATATTTCATATAAAAGCCGAAAAACTCCAATAATTTATCAATTGTTATATATATATATATATATATATATATATATATATATATATATATATATATATATATATATATATAAAATAAAAATTGTTGGGGAATCCGGCAATAAAAACCTTTAGTTAGTCAATTAGAGTCCTTTATTTTTTACCTTATATTTCGCTCTGTAGATTTAGAGCTTCATCAGAGGTCAAAAAGCGAAACTATTTTTTGAGATATAACATTTTTAAAAAAACAAAACCTATAGAGAAACAAGCAGTCCACGTAATACAAATAAAACTTTATATTAATTAAAAATTGTTACTATAAAAGCTTATTGTTTTTACATATTAAAACCATTTAAAAAATTATTATTTTTTCAACAAACACATCTAAAAGAAGACACTACCTTGTCGACACTTGAATTGTTAAAATGTAATTTAAATCAAGACAAGTAGTTCTTACTACGTGTGTGTTTCTTTTTAGATGTGTTTGTTGAAAAAATAATAATTTTTTAAATGGTTTTAATATGTAAAAACAATAAGCTTTTATAGTAACAATTTTTAATTAATATAAAGTTTTATTTGTATTACGTGGACTGCTTGTTTCTCTATAGGTTTTGTTTTTTTAAAAATGTTATATCTCTCACAAAAAATAGTTTCGCTTTTTGACCTCTGATGAAGCTCTAAATCTACAGAGCGAAATATAAGGTAAAAAATAAAGGACTCTAATTGACTAACTAAAGGTTTTTATTGCCGGATTCCCCAACAATTTTTATTTTACATACTTGTTTTAACGGCAAAGACTCTTTGTCTACTTATATATATATATATATATATATATATATATATATATATATATATAATTATTTCGTGACCTTGGTATGATATGGTAAATTCAATCAGTTGGCGATTCCTAATCGATGCGTAAACAGATGCAATTAAGTCATTATCGAAACCCTTAGGCGTTTCTTGCAATTTGAAAAATACTCTACTTGACAAATTTATTGTAGGCAAATTTTCCATGCTTTAAATGTACGGATGCATCTAATTTGAAACGTTTGGAAAAATGAAAATTACAAATTACATAATTTTGTTGAATCCATAGTAGATAATTCTGGATTTATCATTTCCTCCCAACTATATGTATTCGTAAAATTTTAATTAAAGTATTTGTACTAGATGATGGAAAAAAATTCTTACATCTTCCTGTATGGAAAAGTTTCTGCAAACGCATTTTACATCCTTGCATCCAGATATACAGCATTTCCTAAAACCGCCCATTTTTATATTTTATGGAACGTAAGCGGGTTGAAATATCAAAAATTTTACTAATAGCAAATTACAATAACGTTAAAAATTTGATTTAAAATGGCGAGTCTCTGATTGAGATATTACTTTAATGTTAGGGCTAAGCATTAGAAAACAAGAACTAAAGCTTGCCTCAGAACTTCGTATAAAAGGTAATTAGGTTTTAAACATGGGTTTTATTAAACGCGAGCTTCAATTCGCTAAACGAATACTGGGGTGAGGTCACTCGAAAACAGCATATATGTACATGAAACTGACTATCCAAGTAGAACGATTAAAATAATATTCGTGAATAATTACTAGTTTACGTTGAAAATAATTAACTGTCACAAATTAGTTTGCTTGCTATACATGTTATTTCAGAAATGATTAGGTTATTGACCAAGTGGCCAAGTTGAGTATAAGCCTGGATGATATAAAACATAAAGAAAGAAAAAGCTTCAAAAATATTTTTGTCGAAATTAAGGTGAACATCTTGATATTTAGTGGATACGTTATCTTCTAGATTACTATAAGGGAACAGACAGTGTGATTTACAAAAAAATCCCATACAATGGTGGTCTTACTCATACAATTGTATCACATTTCAAACAATTTAATAACATTAAAGTAGCTAAATACAACACCTATACCTTGAAGAAGTTGTATAGTAAGATCAAAGACATAACACCTTTCTTTTTAAATAGTCATGTTGTCAACAGGATAGCATGTTCGGATTGTTGTGGCGTTTATATAGGTCAGACATCACAGTGGCTAAAACAGCGCATCACTCAGCATAAAAGTGATGTCCGTATTGGAAAGAGATCTTGTGCATTGGTGGACCATGCACTTGATCGTGACCATACTTTCAATTTTGTTGACGTTAAGATCTTAGACGTTGAAAATAACCTTAAAAAAGAACCTTTTTAGAAATGGTCCACATTAACAGAGACTCAAATAACATAAATTATAGATCTGATACAAATGGACTAAGTATAATTTATTTTAATATACTCTGTTTGACGGTTAGTTGACCATCTTAAAATTGTTTTGTTATTTGGTCCATATATTGTTAAATTTATATTGCATTATATTTTTTATTTTTCATGTTTTAACTTTTACATATACATGTTTTTTAAAGGTTTTAAAGGCTTGTTTCTATAGTTACTTTAAGTTTTAAATCTAATCATTTTTATTTTTTATTGTACGTCAATTTTATTATTTTTCAACTCTACATTTTGTAAGTATTTTTACTACAGCGTTATACTCTTATTTATTTTATGTTACTTTTCTCATTAATCTTGTAGTATCCCCAGAAGAAGCAACAAATTTGTTGCGAAATATAGGGTTATTTAATAAAGGAGTTTTTTAATTGACAGACCGCTTACCCGATTTTAATTTATTTTATCTATATATATATATATAGACAATTATTTCGTGACCTTTGTATGTTATGGTAAATTCAATTTGTTGGCGATATATATATATATATATATATATATATATATATATATATATGTATATTATAATGGTACCATTACCATTATATGAATTTAAATATCATATTACTTATTTTGAAACTTAAACTAGTATTTTTATTTACTATTGTCAAGTGTGTTGATAGATAGGTATCACATATTTTTGAACAGTATTTGTATTTTTGTATAAGTCAGTTAAAATTGAACAGACACTGTAGAATTGTCTTTAATATTAATATTTAAATGGATTATGAAGGAAATTATGCCCAGTAACAATTATGACATTTGACATTTATTTTGAAATTAAATATATCATATTAGGATTAAACTAAAAAGTTAAATTATGAATGAAAATTCTGTATATTAAAAGGCATACTGATATTTTTTGATAGTATATTCATGTTAGCATCGCTATGGTATCTTGTTGATAAATAGATTATTTTTGTTCTCTGTAAAAACCAGATCGAATTTATGATTGTGAGATTTGAAATGCCAATAAATCAAGAAATATACAAGATAATATATTCAAAATCTACTTACTTTTGTCCAGAAACATGTAAAATTATGTGAAAATTATAATCCATAGGTAATATTGGTTTTGAAGTATATATCTTCTATTACATGGAAGGATCCACAAAGAACATCTTCTAAAAGGTTGTTATACTCCTATAGCAGCAAGTTATATGTGTTAACATATTTTGTGAGCAATCATAGTTTATTATATTATTTTCTGTCGAGGGATACCATTTAGTCGTTCCAAAATTTGATATGACTACAAGCCATAATCAAGATCGATAAATACAAAAGGAGTATAAGGGGAGCTCGAGACCATCGACAGCCATTTTGTTTATCTACGAAGAGATTTTCCTGTCAACTCTTCAAGAAGTCGACCAAATACATCAAGCAGGAACTTTGATTATATACAAGGAGACATATATTGGACTTAATTTTGATATTTCATTTATTTATATTAGAAATTATAATAACCAAATTGTTTAATCAGATTTTCTTGAGTCGACGAAACTTTTAATTTAAAATTCATCTTTCATTGTAATATATAAAAATCTGAATACTCAGTTAATTTAAATGTTATACATATATCTTCATTACTAAATATACCTTTATAATTTCTTGGTTTCTATTTGTTTATGGGAAACTTCTAATATTTTAAAACTTGGCATAATTTCCTAGTAGCCCTTTGTATCTAAAATAAAATTAAAGCAAACTATAATAGGTACTGTGATATAAGACAAGTTTTGATAAATATAAATTGATATACATAATCATAGCTTCAATTTTGAGAGCTATACATAAATAAAATATTTATAATAAAAAACGATATCTTACCTGTTAATTGGGTTTTAAAATCGTTATTATTTGAACCTGTCTTGAGATTGAGTATTAGATTCGTGCTAATATCCATTGAGTTAACCGGAGGCCATCTAATTCTTTTTTATTGATCATATGTCAAAATCATTACCATATATCAAGTTAAGGCAATAGTTTCAAGCTATTGATATCCTCGATCTGACCAGTAGAGAGAAAGTTAGGAGCCTAATAAGATAATATCAATAGTAGCAGTACAATTATTTAGATGAAAATGGCACCACGAGACGGTACTTAAGTATTGTCACAATGACATTAGGGAATGGCATTACCTAATCGACTAGCTAAGGACATATTTTATACTGAATTATAACGTGAAAGTAACTTCGGCATCAATGAATTAAATAGATTTATACAAACAAATATTCGAAAATTACATCAAGGACAAAAATACGTTTATGATGCGATAATTCGAGTAGCAAATAATGAGCGTGGAGGAATGTATTTCTTGGACACGGCAGAAGGCACAGGAAAAACATTCTTTATTATGCTACTAGCAACCATACTTGCACAAAATAATATCGCATCATCTGGAATTGCGGCGATCCTTTGGACGGTTGTCGAACAGCACATTCCGCACTTAAATTGCCATTGAATATACAAAACAGTGAAGCATATACTTACAACATTTCAAAAATATCAGGAATGCGCATATATAGAATATAGAAATGCGCAGTGGCGCATAAAAAATCGTTGGAAGCATTGGATCGAACATTACAAGATATACGTGGAAATGACCGGTGGTGTGCCAATATTATTAGCTGGTAATTTTCGACAGGCAGTACTTGTTATTCCACGTTCAACACCGCTGATGATATAAATGCGTGTTTAAAAGCATCACGTTTGTGAAGACATGTTAATAAATTTTCTTTGACGGCAAACATACATGTTAAATTGGAAAACGATTCTTCTGTAGAGAATTTTACGATATAATTATTGGATATTGGAAATGGGAAAATTATTATTGAAGAAACAAGAGGCTGCATATCAAACAAAATTACAAAGGTTATGAACATTCAATATTAGCTGCAAAAAATGCGGATGTAAATTTCATGAATATCAGTATTTGACTTAAATTATCAGGAAAAACAGATACTTACAAATCAATAGATACTTTTATAAATCAAGATGAAATAATAAATTATCCAATTAAATTCTTAAATTCACTTGATTCACTTGTTCCTGTCAGTCTTAAAAACATAGACTCCCATCTTCGTCATGGCACCAGATTGGCAATCAAAAGATTATTAAACAATCTCATCGAAGCAACAATTTTAATTGGAAAATGCAACTTATATATATATATATATATATATATATATATATAATATTTTCGTGACCTTGGTATGATAAGGTAAACTTAATAAGTCGGCGATTAAAGGTCTGGTCTATTACTTCAAAGTATATATATATTTAAAACAACCCTACATGTTTCGGCAATGATGCCTTTGTCAAGGATATAAAAAATATAAAATCATTTTATATTTTTTATATATATGTATATATATATATATATATATATATATATATATGTATATATATATATATGTATATTGGGAACCTTGGTATATAATTCCCATTGTTTGTATTATTCACATTATTTGTTTGTCTATGATAATTATTATATGTAGAATTAAAATTTTATTATTATTTGATGATGTATTTGTTTGTATATTATTGTTCCTTATCCCCTGTTGTTTCTTAAGATGAGCCAAATCATCTAATTTTCTTAGGATTTCCATTAATTCATCGACTGTCTTGACTTCTTTACAAACCACAGTCTCGCTATCGGATAGGATATAGTGTTTCAAGATTTGCTTGACTATGTCTTCCTCAGATAGGCCATCGATGTATGTACTTACATTGGTTATACATATCACGTGCATAATCCTCCCTGTTAGTATAACCTTCTTGAATGGCCTTGTTCCAGTATTGTTTCTGAAATTCGCCCCTAAATTGATCTAAGGTAAGACACCTTTCAGACACCATCTCAAACCATTCGATAGCTCTATTCTCAAGAGTTAACCTGATTAATGTCATGTTTTGTTTAGCATCCGTCATGTCTGCTGTTAATCTGACAATATTGTTGAGATCGGTCGTGGGATGTATTTTATCCTCGAATCCCCTAAATTTCGGCCACATCTCTGGTTTAAGAATTGGATTGTTCTGATTCCCTTCGCCGTGTATGATCCTTGTCCCTGTTCTTTTTAAATTCTCGATCTCCTTCCTCAGATCCTCGAATAAAATATTTTCCATTTTCTGCTTGTTGTTGAGGGTTTCTGTTATAAATTCTTTATTTTTTAAGACTTCTCCTTCTATTCCTTGTACCTTTCCATTTATATCACGATTTATAGTATTCATCTGGTCATGTAACAAATTAACATCCTGCTTAATGGTACCTATATCAACATGATTTTTATGTATGTCAGTATTTAGTTTATTATTTATTTTATTAAGATCTTGGTCAATCTTTTCAGCCAGAACATTACTAGTATTATATATCTCTGTTGATAATTGCTCCATATATATATATATATATATATATATATATATATATATACAGGGTGTCCAGAAACTCTCCTGACAAACGGAGACCGGAGTTTCCTCAGATAATTTTTAGACAATTAAACCCAAATTCACCTAGTCCGAAAATGCTTCCTAAGGGAGCTAGAGTTCTTTGAAGATGGCGCCTTGTATTTATTTTTTTTAAAATTCCTCCAGAACGCTTCTATTTAGAAAAACAAAAACTGATACGTTTATTTATCCTCCAGAGATGAATCGATTCCATCAATTGCAAATTTCTAGTACCGGTCATAGGCGTCCGTTTTGGGTAGGTCAACGGTTATTTTAAGGCATAACTTTTTTGTCTTTAACTTTTAAGCATTTGTGACACTAGATTATTAAATTTTCAGGTATTCCAGTACTAAAATGTACTCTTACTTTAAGTCGGTAGGATACACCGTTTTCTAGAAAAATCGATTTGTAAATTTTTCGTTTTTTCTTCATTAAAGTTCAATTTTTTATTTTTTGCAATAGTTAGCTCTGAACTGCCAACAGAAGTAAAACCTACGTTTTTCATTGTCAAATTGTTGTCAGTTCGCGAAGTTTATCTTTTCATTTTTTACTTTGTGTTATTCAAACACAACGATTTCAATTTAAAAAAAATGGTTTTTACTAATGAGGAATACGCCGATATGCATTCAGTTTATGGCGAAATGAGGTGTAACGCTCGAGCGGCGCAACGTAGATACGCTGAAAAATTTCCCAATCGTCAGCATCCCACTCACTTAACATTTACAGCTTTTCATCAACGATTAAGAGAAACAGGTTCAGTGGTCCCAAAAAATAATGAAACATGGAGACATAATGATGTAACAGCAGAACATGAAGATGTTATTTTAATGGAAGTTGAGGAAAATCCAGAAATTAGCGTTCGAAGACTATCTGCCATGTACCCCACAATTTCAAATTCTTCCGTAGGAAATATCTTACACAAAGAAAATTTATATCCTTTTCATTTTACAAAGGTGCAAGCACTGCTAGAAGGAGATTTTCCTGCTTGCGTAGAATTCGCTAGATGGTTACAAAATCAGAAAACTCAAGATGAAGATTTCTTCAGGAACATTTTGTTTGGTGACGAAGCTACATTCTCAAAAAATGGAATTTTTAATGTACATAATGCACATTATTATTCGTACGTTAGTGACAATCCCTACGTTGTTCAAGAATTTAAGCATCAACATAGGTTTAGCATAAACGTCTGGATAGGAGTAGTTGACGATTATCTACTTGGACCTGTGGAATTACCTGCTCGTTTAAATGGTGCTGATTACTTACATTTCCTGCAAAATATTTTACCTGATTTGTTAGATGAGGTGCGTTTAAATATTCGGCAAAACTTATGGTTTCTACAGGACGGCTGTCCGGCCCACTTTAGCAGGAATGTACGAGACTTTCTAGATAATAACTACGATGACCATTGGATTGGAAGAGGCGGTCCAGTTGCTTGGCCAGCAAGGTCGCCGGATTTGAATCCTTGCGATTATTGTGTTTGGGGATACATAAAAGCATTTGTTTATTCCGTTCCGATACAAAATCGCGCACAACTCTGGCTAAGGATACAAGATGCTTGCAACGAATTTAGAAATAACTTTGGAATTTTTGCAAGAATTCGGCGTTCTCTAAGCAAAAGGGCAAACTTATGCATAGAGACTAATGGTCATCACATCGAGCAACTTTTGTAACAATCTACCTTTGATACTTGTTCTTTTTTTGTTAGTTTCGTTCCATTGTAATAAATAATTTGTTTTTAATTTATTAAATTAATTTTCATTCATGCCTTGATAGTCCAAGCCAACTTCGTCGCTAAAAATAAGTAGGTACATAATAAATTGAACTTTAATGAAGAAAAAACGAAAAATTTACAAATCGATTTTTCTAGAAAACGGTGTATTCTACCGACTTAAAGTAAGAGTACATTTTAGTACTGGAATACCTGAAAATTTAATAATCTAGTGTCACAAATGCTTAAAAGTTAAAGACAAAAAATTTATGCCTTAAAATAACCGTTGACCTACCCAAAACGGACGCCTATGACCGGTACTAGAAATTCGCAATTGATGGAATCGATTCATCTCTGGAGGATAAATAAGCATACCAGTTTTTGTTTTTCTAAATAGAAGCGTTCTGGAGAAATTTTAAAAAAAATAAATACAAGGCGCCATCTTCAAAGAACTCTAGCTCCCTTAGGAAGCATTTTCGGACTAGGTGAATTTGGGTTTAATTGTCTTAAAATTATCAGAGGAATCTCCGGTCTTCGTTTGTCAGGAGAGTTTCTGGACAGCCTGTATATATGGTAAACCTAATCAGTAGTCGATTAAAGGTCTGTATATTACTTCAAAATATATGTATTTAAAAAACTCTACATGTTTCGGCAGTTCGCCTTTATCAAGAGAATACAAAATATATATTTTGTATTCTCTTGATAAAGGCGAACTGCCGAAACATGTAGAATTTTTTAAATACATATATTTTTAAGTAATATACAGACCTTTAATCGCCTACTGATTAGGTTTACCATATCATACCAAGGTCACGAAGTTATTATATATATATATATATATATATATATATATATATTGAGGCATTGCAAGAAGGGCTTTTTCTCTGAAAGAAATAAAGAATACATGTAACCGTAATGTTTATATCTACTATGTACTTTAATACCAAGAAGGGGAAAGATTGATTCAAAGTATAAATACTTTATTTTGACGACAAATTTGCCTTGAAATAATTAACTTATTTTTCTATTTTTTTATGGTAATGTTTATATTCATTTTTATTTCAAATTAATATTTAACGCGTTTTTATTCAAACAAATTTAACGTATTTATATTCAAATGTCTTTGAACAATTAAGCCCCGCCCACAATTTTAACGGTGCAATAACCCGAAAAGAAACCGATATTGACAGAGTGATTGTAAACACATCAACATATGTTACCTAACTAAAGTTATTTTAATAATCAAATTGTAATTTTTTTAACTGTTTTACACTGTAAAAATGTCTAATTTAATAATATTCAAAAAGATAATGCAAGTAAAGAATGGAGCGATTTGCGGCAAGTTATGCAATTAGAAACAAGTGAAAAGATTGGCGTCGGTAATTAGTAGTTGCAGCGAGAGGTCACGTTTTTTTGTGCTCCGAAGAAATTAAAATAAATTGGCGAAATTATTAAGTGCTCGAGATTTTTAAGTCTACCAAACGTTACACCTACCTACGAACTACCTGTAGACCAAATTTAACATCTTCCGACCAAACAGTTCAAGAGTTACGAATTTTTAAAGTTTTCGATACGAAAACTGCCCGCCTAAAGTTTCACCGTACATAAAACATCATCCTTGAACGCTCGAGACCGGTCATCCGCTCCAGCCGCCGTCGGACTTGGAGATTTTAAAAAGTTCAAGTCATCCCGAGGGACAGTAGCAGAAATATTCTCCAGTTTCCCGCTGTGAAGACTTCTCCAGAACACAGGCGCAGGAATCAACGGAGGTTATATCCGAAGATTCAGGTTTTTGCTATTTTCACCAATATTATACGCGCCATTTTTACTTGCTCATGAACATTCTAGAACTTTTCTTTGTTTACTCTATAAATAATTATTTGCATTGCTTTCACCGATATTCTACCACTGTAATTTTTATTCAACTTATTTAAATATTAGTATCCACTACTTTTAATTTTAAAACTTGATTCTATTTCACTTTTATAAACTATTTTAATAAAGCAACAATTATTTGCACTTGTCTTACACCATATTGTTTGTACTGTGAGAATACCAACCGCTGAGTGTGTCTCCCGTATGTTATATGTGTGTCACGAAAATGTTTATTTAAATTTCTCAAATTTTTCAAGATGTCTTCTGATTAATAAAGTTAATTGTCAATATTTTACTTTGGTTTTTTTTTGTAAAATACTTGAGATATTGTTCCGTTTCCAATTCAATAAGCGACGTAAATCAATTCAAAGTGGAGAGAAGTGAACCTACCTTAACCCTGAAGAAAAAAAAGAAGCTAGCCGATAATAAAAAACAGATAAGTATTGAATGAATTTTTACATACGACCCACTAGTAATATAACATTTAGAGCCCAACGTTTTGGGGCATTTATAACTAACATTCATTTTACATACATTTATTTATATATGTAGCGTACACCCGTAGTATAACATTTGGCACCCTAACGTTTTGGGGCGAACTTCTACTCCACACTTCAACAAAAAGTCACTCTATTGTCGAACATATTAAGAAGGAACACTTTCTCAAGTAACAAAGTTTTCGTGGCACAAAGAATTAATAAAAAACCAAGGAGAACCGTTGTATTCGCATTTACCATACTGTACTATTTGTTTATGTGTTTGTTATTTTGTCTTTGAACTTCAGAGAAAGAGCAAGGTTTTGTATTTCAAGGGATTGCTGTCTTCGAGACCATCTGTAAGATATTTAAAGGTTGGTACAGGGAAATATTAAAGTGCAGATTCATATTTCTTTTATATACATATATTTTTGTTATTTGTCATTGCATTTACGTGTGTACATTAAATCTAATAACACTATAAACAACAATATTTTACCACGAATATATTTACAATATAATTACAACTACCTGTACAAATACTAATATAACTTACAAACTAACTAAATATTCTCTAAAATGGATACAAGACACAGACCTAAGACCCCGAAAGACGCAGTAGAAGAAGACCGGAGTGAACAGGGGGACATTGCAGTACCGCAACCGTCCGTTTCAGGAGAGGCCAGTGTTTCGCCTGACAGTAAATTCATGGACATGTTCAACATGTTAATGGCACAAATGCAAGAATTAAACACCAAATTAGATACTAATAATCAAGACATGAACACTGCCAATAAAGACCTTAATAACAAACTAGATACTAATAAACGCGAACTAATACAAGATATAAATAATTCAAATAAAGAATTAAATAACAAATTAGATATTAATAATCAAGACATGAATACTGCAAATAAAGACCTGAATAACAAACTAGATACTAATAATCGCGAACTAAAACAAGACCTAACGAATTTAAATAGCGAACTAAAACAAGATTTAAACAACTTAAATAACGAACTTACGACGAGATTAGAAGTTAACCTAATCAACATAAATGAAAAAATAGAATTAAACAACACCAACATAGAAATGAAACTTAATACATTCAAGGGGGATATCGACGTACAAATTGCAGAAATCACCGCAACATAAAAGGCCATGGAACAGAATGAGTTGAAGTATCTCCTAAAACTAGATGAGACCGTTAAATCACAAAATTTACAGTGGGCACAACAACTAGAAGCTTCAACCACTCAAATTTACGAAATAACCGAATCAAAAATTAATACAGCGAACAAAGAACTTCACAAAGACTTAAATAAAATAATACTCGAAAATAATTGTACATTAGATACAAAATTAACAACATATAATCAAATCAATGAGGAACAGACCCAACAATTAAGACGCGAGCTTAATACACAAATTAATGAGAATAAAGAAATACATAATCAAGAAATACAGGCGGTGAACTTGAATCTAGATAATATGAAAACTGTACAAACCGAAAATTATAATGAAACGCAGCACAACTTACACCAATTAGAAAATAAACTTAGAACTTACACAGCACCTATACATAACATAAATACAGGTAATTCGATAATAAAAATCGAAAACTTACAACATTTTGACGGAGGTATGACTCGAGTACACCCCATGGCGTATTTAAATGGGATACTACGGTATTTAGAGGATGTTATGGACGAGAAACACCGGATCGAAGTAGTGCGAGCAACATTGCGGAACAGCACACAAGAATGGTTTCAGAGGATAGAGGAACATTGCCATTCTTTAGATCAATTTGTTGTGTTATTCACGAAGAACTACTGGGACGAAAACCAGCAGAACAGGGCCAAAGTTCGCTTATTAACAGGGAAATTTAGATTGGGACAAGTGACGAGGGAGATGTATGCATCTCGCGTATACAACCAGTGCAAGCACATCAGCGACATGAGTGAATCAATGATAGCGCGCCTATTGTTGAACCACTTTATTTTCACTGATACTCAGGCGATTATCTGTCAGAAGGTCACTGACATGGACTCTCTAATCGAGATACTCCGAAGACTGGACGATTTCGCTGAAACCAACCAACAACAACAGCCTAATAATCGGACGAACAACACTAGGAACCCACAAGCACCGAACTACATTCCCAACCCCATACCACGTTTCAACAATTATCCTAATAATAACAATACAAATAATTATGCTCAAAACAATCGTTATCAACCAGCAACCTCTTGACCATACAACCAGAATAACAATAACCATAATAACAACTACAACAACCATCCTCACAATATTTATAATAATCAGAATCGACCGAATACACAACATACTTACAACCGACCTTATCCGAACAATTACCACAATAATTCTTCGAACAACAACTATAACCATAACCGACCCGACAATAACGAGGCTTATAACACGCAGCGCGCACAAACTCACCAATCGAGACGCGGAATAAATCACTACGCAAGTAGAGGCAGAGGTCGAGGTAATAATGCTTACCGGCGACATAGATCGTTATCACCTGACAGAACAGACATAGAGGGGCTACAAAAAAAAACTCCAATTTCACAAGACGATCTGTATCTGGACCCAACACCCGGACCATCAAACCAACAAAATTAAATAATGATAACGGCTATAACATGTTCTGGAAGTTACAAAATATAAAATTTTACCAATCACCGGATGAATTCATAAACATAGAAGATGCAGGGGACGCCGTAAATGAAGTATATTCTCTACCCATTATTATTTTACAATTTAGCAACATAAAATTAAATTGTTTAATCGACGCCGGAGCCGAGATTACATTAGTTAGAGAAGATCTGGCAAAACAAATAAAGGGATACGAACAACACGTTGTTAAAACCAAGGGTACCGACATAGTTACCGCAAATGGAAGGAAGATGGGCACTGTCACAAAGCAACTCAATACCGAAATAAGAATAAACGAAATCGGTTATTTAATTCACTGTTACGTAATAGAGAAGTTACAATATGACTGTATATTGGGTATAGACAATATCAACAGGTTAAAAATGATATTGAATTTTGGAAAAGGTATTTTATCAATTGGAAAGAACAATTTAACATTTAATAAACATTTGTCCGTAGAGGAAGTGCAAGAATATAATACTTATAAGAGAGAAGTTTTAGCAGTTGTAATAAATAATTTATTAGAATATAATGTACCGTACTATAGGAGAGCAGAAGAAAGGTTTATTGATAGAGTTGGAAATGATAATATTATAAATAATGAATATATAGGAGTGAATAATAGGCCAGATTTGTTAGGAACGCAAGATAGTTACGAGGGCGAAGAAGAGGTAAAGATTAAGGAGGATTTACAGACAACTGACATTATAGATGATAAGAATGATATAACAAATATAATTGATAAACAGGAAATACCGTATTCAAACGTCGTACCGCAATTAATTAACATTTTAAACGAAAACATCACTTTAATTAACAACGATATTGTTTTTGCAAAAGGATATGAACATCCTATTAATATTGACAATGACTGCCCATTAATAAGTAAGAATTACCCTATTCCTTACCACTATCAACAGAAAGTTAGTTTAGAATTAGAGAGATTAGAACAATCCGGAATCATCGAGAGATCGAACACATACTTTATTAATCCCATTGTAATAGTTCAAAAGAAGGACCTATCGTTAAGAATATGCTTAGACGCGAGAGCTCTGAACAAACGAATTAAGCCAGAATTCGAAATGCCGCAAAACATAGACATCTTATTAACGAAATGCGGAAGTAAACAAATTTATAGTAAATTAGATTTAAAGAATGCTTTTTGGTTAATAAACTTAGAACCGGAATCCAGAAAATACTGTGGTTTCTTAGTGAATGGAATTTTATATCAGTTTAGAGTATGTCCATTTGGTTTAAAGACATCACCAGCCGCTCTGATACGTTTTCTACATCGTATACTAGACCGATATGATGAATTCGCTTTGCATTACCTAGACGACATTATTATATTTTCCGAAACTGTGGAACAACACCTACAACATATTAACATTATTCTTAACACCTTAAAAACCCATGGTATGAAACTTAACTTAGCGAAATGTCAATTCTTTAGACATGAGATTAACTATCTAGGATATGTGATTAATCAGAATAACATTTTATTAGACCCGACACGTTTAGATATCATTCAGGATTATGCGAGACCGAAGAATTTAAAAACGTTAAGAAGTTTTTTAGGAGTGTTAAACTATTATAGGAAATTTGTCTCAAACTATAGCGAGAAAACGTTACCCTTGTTGGAACTAATCAAAAAGGGGAAGAAATGGAACTGGACGGCTGAATGCGAATTATGCTTCACAACTTTAAAAGAAAACTTTGTAGAAAATCTCCGTTTACATCACCCAGACTTTACTCTACCGTTTGTTGTGCGAACAGATGCTTCACACAAGACAATTGCAGCAGAGCTAGTACAAATGAAAGACGATCAAGAAATCCCTATTTATTTTATATCACGCACTTTGAAAACGTGCGAGACTCGATACACGATTTCCGAGAAGGAAATGCTCGCTATCGTATTTGCGTTAACGAAACTCAGATATTATCTGATAGGAAAGTCATTCGTATTAGAAACGGACCACAAAGCCTTAGTCAACATCATGAGCTGCAAACTTAATAACAGTCGCATTTATCGTTGGACTTTGTTAATACAACAGTACGAGTTCATAATAAAATATAAACCTGGCAAAGAAATGGTAACTGCCGATGCACTTACGAGACAGGAGGGGGACGTAAAGAGGCAGAATATTTGCATCAACTTAATAAATCTACAAAGGAGAGGCATTTTCTCAAAAACAAGAATCGTACAGACACAATCAAGCCCAGACTTCGATGAAATAAGACGACATTTAAGAACTGTAGGTGAATATAAAGGTATGTCAATCAGAGACCAATTCATAGTAAAACAAATAGGAAGAACTACTGTATACGTCACAAACGAACAACACACCAGAGAAATAACAGAATATTTACACCGAACATACACCCACATAGGGGCAAGAAAGTGTTGGTTACTCTACAGAGAAGCTTTCTACTGTATAAATGACGAACGAATAATAAACCGCGTGGTAAAACAATGTCGACTCTGCGAAATAACCAAAGATAAAACTTTCACTAACACTAATATAAGCCATAATATAACTGCATATGATAGACTAGAGTTAATATCAATTGATTTTCTATCAAACCTTATTCCTAGCACTAAAGGTTATCGCCACATTTTGGTAATATGTGATATATTTTCTAAGTTCATCAAACTCATACCTACGCAGAAATGCGATACCAACACCGTTTTACAAGCTTTAGTGGACTACTTCGCGCATTATGGAAAACCACAAACAATACTATCGGACAACGCTACCTATTTCACAAACGATCGTTACAAGGAGTTCTTACATTCACACGACATCAACACCGTCTATACATCAATCCGCTACCCACAGGGAAATCCTACCGAGCGATATATACGCGAGACGATAAAATATTTACGTATATTACTGGACGAAAATCACAGAAAATGGGACAGACTGTTACCACAGATAGAATTTACTATAAACAATACACCTAGCACAGTGCATAATCACTGCCCAATAACTTTATTCACTGGACAACCACCACAACGACCATGGACTGATTCTGAGCATATAAAGTTACATAATCGTTTACAAGAAGTCAGAGAAAGATTATTACTAAGAAAGCGAAAATGGGAGAAAAAGAGAAATACGGCAAATAAGAAGTACAAAACTTACAATGTAGGAGACCAAGTTATAGTTAAGAGATTAAGAGTAACAGATTTAAAACACAAAATAATGGGAAAGCTACTGAAAGCCTACCAAGGTCCCTATACAATTAAGAGAATCATTGGTAACAACACCTACGAACTTTTTGAACCCGAAACAAATTACATTAAAGGTAGATATCACATAACTATGTTGCAAGACTACCACACTTAAAAATAAAGTATTTTTTATATATATACATAACAAGCCGAAACAACTTTCAGAACAAACAAACCAAACATGTTATAGTCCGTAAACTAATAATAAGCACTATATTATCTATACTAATCACAAGTTTACATTTAGACTAGGCTAATTAAATTAATCATATTATTATTAAAAGAAAAAGGAAGAAGAAAATAACTACTTAGTATTAAAAAGGGTTTCCAAACAAAAAAACCCGAACAACAAAATAAAACAATCAACTTTAACCATTTAATGACAATTACTAAATAGGGAATTATTAGCTAGAATAATATAAATAACTACTTATAGAATTTGAAATATTTTAACGTGAACACACACATTTCATTAAATTTTCATCACAGCACTATACTGCACTTGTATATTTCTGTCATACTCCTTTATCCAGTTGATTAAAAGCTCTCAACAAGTTTCTATCTTTTAATCAAGGGGGAAATTGAGGCATTGCAAGAAGGGCTTTTTCTCTGAAAGAAATAAAGAATACATGTAACCGTAATGTTTATATCTACTATGTACTTTAATACCAAGAAGGGGAAAGATTGATTCAAAGTATAAATACTTTATTTTGACGACAAATTTGCCTTGAAATAATTAACTTATTTTTCTATTTTTTTATGGTAATGTTTATATTCATTTTTATTTCAAATTAATATTTAACGCGTTTTTATTCAAACAAATTTAACGTATTTATATTCAAATGTATTTAAACAATTAAGCCCCGCCCACAATTTTAACGGTTCAATAACCCGAAAAGAAACCGATATTGACAGAGTGATTGTAAACACATCAACATATGTTACCTAACTAAAGTTATTTTATAAATCAAATTGTAATTTTTTTAACTGTTTTACACTGTAAAAATGTCTAATTTAATAATATTCAAAAAGATAATGCAAGTAAAGAATGGAGCGATTTGCGGCAAGTTATGCAATTAGAAACAAGTGAAAAGATTGGCGTCGGTAATTAGTAGTTGCAGCGAGAGGTCACGTTTTTTTGTGCTCCGAAGAAATTAAAATAAATTGGCGAAATTATTAAGTGCTCGAGATTTTTAAGTCTACCAAACGTTACACCTACCTACGAACTACCTGTAGACCAAATTTAACATCTTCCGACCAAACAGTTCAAGAGTTACGAATTTTTAAAGTTTTCGATACGAAAACTGCCCGCCTAAAGTTTCACCGTACATAAAACATCATCCTTGAACGCTCGAGACCGGTCATCCGCTCCAGCCGCCGTCGGACTTGGAGATTTTAAAAAGTTCAAGTCATCCCGAGGGACAGTAGCAGAAATATTCTCCAGTTTCCCGCTGTGAAGACTTCTCCAGAACACAGGCGCAGGAATCAACGGAGGCTATATCCGAAGATTCAGGTTTTTGCTATTTTCACCAATATTATACGCGCCATTTTTACTTGCTCATGAACATTCTAGAACTTTTCTTTGTTTACTCTATAAATAATTATTTGCATTGCTTTCACCGATATTCTACCACTGTAATTTTTATTCAACTTATTTAAATATTAGTATCCACCACTTTTAATTTTAAAACTTGATTCTATTTCACTTTTATAAACTATTTTAATAAAGCAACAATTATTTGCACTTGTCTTACACCATATTGTTTGTACTGTGAGAATACCAACCGCTGAGTGTGTCTCCCGTATGTTATATGTGTGTCACGAAAATGTTTATTTAAATTTCTCAAATTTTTCAAGATGTCTTCTGATTAATAAAGTTAATTGTCAATATTTTACTTTGGTTTTTTTTTGTAAAATACTTGAGATATTGTTCCGTTTCCAATTCAATAAGCGACGTAAATCAATTCAAAGTGGAGAGAAGTGAACCTACCTTAACCCTGAAGAAAAAAAAGAAGCTAGCCGATAATAAAAAACAGATAAGTATTGAATGAATTTTTACATACGACCCACTAGTAATATAACATTTAGAGCCCAACGTTTTGGGGCATATATAACTAACATTCATTTTACATACATTTATTTATATATGTAGCGTACACCCGTAGTATAACATTATATATATATATATATATATATATATATATATATATATATATATATGGAGCTATATATGGAGATACAGAGTCTTTGGAGCTTCTTTCTAAATTAGAAATACGATTTCAAGACGCCATTTTAAAGAAAAAGAGAAGACAAACAACAATATATGAATTTTTGCGTCCTTAAAGTGAATATTCATTTCACTGTTTTGTATTACATACTACATCTATGTACATATTATATTATACATACTTTGTATATATCTAAAGGAAATAAACTTTTTTTTCTTAAGTTTAAAGTTTCTTATTTATTTTAAAAACATTTATATACATATACGATTTAAATGGCCAAGTTTCTTTAATATATTAATTTTTCGTTAAAACACGATTTTTGTTGTATCTATTGTACATACTACATATTTCTTTTATGCGGACACCCCTCCTGAACGCACATCTTCGGTTGGTCCCGTTGGTGTCCGTTCAAGGGAGATTTCACTGTACATCGATGGCCTATCTGAGGAAGACATAGTCAAGCAAATCTTGAAACACTATATCCTATCCGATAGCGAGACTGTGGTTTGTAAAGAAGTCAAGACAGTCGATGAATTAATGAAAATCCTAAGAAAATTAGATGATTTGGCTAATCTTAAGAAACAACAGGGGATAAGGAACAATAATATACAAACAAATACATCATCAAATAATAATTTTAATTCTACATATAATAATTATCTTAGACAAACAAATAATGTGAATAATACAAAGGTAATTATATACCAAGGTTCCCAATATACATATATATATATATACATATATATATATATATATATATATATATATATATATATACAGGGTTATTCAAATGTTCCGGAACACTTAAATATGTTCGAAACCATAGAAACTTCCAAAAAATTTTCAAACAAAAGCTTTTTGATTTTAAGCAAGCTATTGTCAGAGCATAAGGTTCCCAAACAATAATAATTATAGTAGATACCGAGGAAATGGTAATAATAGGAGCGACTATCAACGGGGTTATTTTAGTAATAACAGCCAAAACTACAACAATGGTAATAATGGTTACAGGACACGGAATGATAACAATAACGGAACTAATACAAGGGGCAATTACCATAACAACAATTCAAGGAATAATAGACACGACAATCAGGAACGAAATATAAATTGTGTTACCACTAGCAAGGTGAACGAGGAAGAACAAAGTACAAATGTTGAACAAAAAAAAACGCTAATTTCTATTCCGGAGATACCAAAGGACAGGGATTATGCAGTTCCAGGCCCATCAAGATATTAGGAAACATCAAATTGAACACGATAAACCCGATTAAGACGAAACCTTTTTACGACAATATACATAAAATAATCATAATTAATGACCACCGAACTTGAATTAATAAAAGAAGATAGCATACCATATATCGATATCCAAATTAAAAATGTCACTATTAAAGCTATCATAGATACTGCTGCGGGGAAATTTCATTATTAAGAGAAGATGTCTCACAACTTATTAAGAATATTCAAGAGAACTCGTTTAATTTTAAGAAAATTGACCTGATATCGACTAATAGAAAGAAAAGAGGGTGTATTTCGCAAAAAATGAATATAGAAACTATAATTAACAAAGAAACATATCTGATGGAATTTTACATATTGAAAGAGATGAATTTTGAGTGTATTTTAGGAATAGATAACATAAGAAAATATGATGTGGTTATAGATTTTGATTTGGACAACTTAAAAATAGGGACCAATGTGATAGTTTTGGAGAAGGAATTGAATATTGCTAATATGAACAATTTATTATAGAAGAGGGGAGAAGTGAGTCTATACTAGAAGGAGCTCATGTCAGTGATGTTATAAAAGATGGTAATGTGAAGAATATTGTTAAAGAAAATGGTAATGAGAAGGATATAGTTAGAGACGTTTATTAAGTATTAATGGAATTAATGTAAATAGTAATGAATCATTACCATTTACATTAATTCCATTACTAATGATGTTAAAGAAGATAGGATTATGGATAGAAATAATTTTGATGAGTTTATAGATAAGATGATTGAAGAAATAGAGATGCATGTTTGTTTTAAGAGAGAGTTTAAAGAGATATTGATGAGAAATGAAGGAGTTTATAACGAGGAGATCAGGTTTGCAAGAGATTATTTAAACAAAATAGATGTTATTGATGATACAACTTTAAAAATAATCAATTACCCTATACCATATCAATATAAAGATCGGATCGAAAAAGAAATAACTAAATTAATGGATCAAGGAATTATAGAAAGGTCAAATTCTTATTTTATAAACTCAGTGGTGATTGTTAAGAAGAGTGACAATAGTTTAAGGATTTGTTTAGACGCGAGGGAGCTCAATAAAAGGATCAAACCAGGTTTTGAAGCACCACTTAATATTGATATATTAATTTCTAAATGTGGGAAAAGCAATTACTTTACAAAATTGGATCTCAAGGTAGCATTTTGGCTAATTATATTGGAAGAAAATTCTTGGAAATATTGTGCATTTAGTATAAACAAAACTATATACCAATTTAAAGTAACACCATTCGGTATGAAAGATAGTCCATCAGCTCTAATCAGATTTTTACAAAGAATATTGAGTAAATATGAACAATTCTGCATACATTATTTTGACGATATACTAATATTTTCGAAAACTTTACCAGAACATATAAAACATATAAATATCATTTAACTACATTGAACGCAGAAGGTATGAAAATTGACTAACAAAAATGCCAATTTTTCCAGGAACAAGTAACATATTTAGGACATACTATAAATAATGACGGTATAAAACTGGATGACGACAGATTGTTAGAAATTAAAAATTTTCCCAAACTAAATAAAGTAAGAGAATTGAGAGCATTTTTAGGTTTACTTAATTATTACAAAAAATTTATTTATAATTATTCAAAGAAAACTATTAACTTGTTAACTTTACTAAAGAAAAACGTTAAATGGGTTTGGTCTGAGAAACAAGAACAAACTTTTCAAGAATTAAAAGCTTCGTTATAGAAAATCTTCTTTTATATCATCCGGACTTCGAGCTTCCATTTATTTTAAGGACTGATGCTTCGAACTACGCAATAGCAGCTGAACTTTTGCAGATACAAAATAAAATTGAAGTTCCTATCATGTTCGTTTCTAGGACAAACAAGAATAAATAATGTTAATAGATACTACATACTATAAAGGAAATTTAAATATTTAAACCGTTACATATATTATAATGATTAGACAACACATGTGACATAAATATTCTATAGGCTTATAATTTACTTTAATTTTTCTTAAAAAAAATTAAATAAACAAAATAAAATAAACAGAGGATTAACTATAACAATTAATTCAAAAGTAATTTATTACAATTCTTTCCACAAATTATTTTTTATAAGGGAGACAAGGTAAGTATAATAAAAATGTTAATTAATTTATTGAAGACACTAGTTTTAATTTGTTACATTTCTGTTATTGGGATTTCTTAGAAGGTGGAAGTCTATTATATTTGTATTGTTTTCTTAATTTAGAGTGTCAAATCTATAATTAAATTTCAAAAGGATATGACTTTCTTACATTTACCAAAATTATAGAACTATTTAAATTTAGTTAATTTTGTTTACTATTGTTAATGTTTGGTAATGTCAAAGGTTATGTGTGAAGGAAAATTTAATTGTAAACCAATAAGTTCATAATATTAATCAAGGATCAAAATTATAGTATAAATGTCAAATACTTTGGAAAATTCTACATATATAACTAAAGCGACCAATGAGCTTCAAAAACAGAAAAAGCTGTTGGGTTGCTATGGTGAGTTATTAAAAAAAAAAACAATTAGAGAGAAGAATTTTTGCACTTGAATTAATGGAATGTTTTGGAAAAAAAAACGAATTTTTTTAAAAATATAATAAATAAGCATAATTTATATTACCAAGATTTGAACTGTTTTGATCTTATACTCCGCTATTAATTAATGTGCCACAAAAGATGTGTACCGGCTTTAGATAAATATTGGGAAACATTACATGGTCTTATATTACCAGGATTGTGACCGTAAATTAGAAAAGCAGAACTTAGAAATTTAGGAAAGTTTGTTTACCTTTGAATATTCGGGGGGATCATAACCTTCGAGATCTGCCAGGATTGTGACCGTTATTCCTGAAGTTAAAATATACCAGCGAAGCAGAGGCGTGACTAACGAATTAGGTCACAAGTGCCCCATCGCACATACGATTACTTAGTATGTTGTTCACGGTCATCGTGTGTACACGTATAATAGCAGCAGGAAAGTGTATTCTGTGTATTTAATAATGTTGAAGGAGCGTACAGTAAAAAAACAGCTATCATCAAAGTTAGTCAATAGGTTTATTGAGAACCATCCTAGTTTATCTTACAATGGGGTAAATGTAGAATGTTTAGTGTGCAATATATATATATATATATATAAACCATTTAACAAAATCAAATTTGCAATGTCACGTGCATAGCACAAGACATAAAGATAGAGACACTGGTGCCGATACAAAATACGAAGTGTTCTTATTTGATTTGTGTACAATGATGAGAAATAACTTTGGAGACGCACCTTATGTTAACAATATTTCATCGCGCTTCTCCAGATTTTCAAGTCACGGAAAACGCATGAGACGGTAAGTTTTTTTTTAATCATCTAATTACATACATTTTACATCTTATTTTTTATACGTATCATCGAGAACGTTTCAATTAATTTCTTTTAATTTCTTTGTCAGTCAAGAATCTTCACGACCCTGGAGATACTTAGAGAACTCATTTTGGTTATTTCTCCAAATTATATTAAATATCAAACTTTTTTTTAAAACCAAAATACTATTTGGTTGTACAGGTTATGATTATTAACTGCAAACGTTTACATTCAATTATTGGACCTGCGCAGAAGTATATCATAATGCGTGGGTAAAGATTCGAATTCAAATTCACTTTACTGCTTTTAAGTTTAATATTTTGAATTAAAAACGCTTTTTAGTGAGACGTTTGACTCAAATATTATTATATTTTGACGGTCCAACGTAGGGCTGCTAAATTATTCAATATTTTGGCTGTTCCCAAGGTTTGACTCGAAGAAGAATAGTATATTTTAGCACTCCAGCGTTTGACGCTAAAATATATTGTTATATTTTGGCGCCCGTAACGTTTGGCAAAGAAAGGTTCTTAAAAACTGTTAATTAAATACTGAAAAGGAATTATCTTAGAAAATATATCGATATTTGTGTATAAAAATTTATTTTTCTTGGATATTGAATATTTAGAGAATAAAGGTGGTAAGACAACAAATTATAACAATCAATAATGAGATTATAACATATACCTAAGCATGGATACAAGAGGGTTATGATTGTTAACTGCAAACGTTTACATTCAATTATTGGACCTGCGCAGAAGTATATCATAATGCCTGGGTAAAGATTCGAATTCAAATTCACTTTACTGCTTTTAAGATTAATATTTTGACTTAAAAACACTTTTTAGTGAACGTTTGTCTCAAAGATTGTTATATTTTGGCACTCCAACGTTTGGCTTGACTCAAAGATTATTATATTTTGGCGGTCCTACAAATTTTGGTATAATATATATATATATATATAAATTCAATCAGTTGGCGATTTAAGGTCTGGCTTTACTTTAAAGTATATATATTTAAAAGAACCCTACATGTTTCGGCAATGATGCCTTTATCAAGGATATAAAATATAAATGACAGTATACAAATGTCATATAATTGAGTTGCTATGGATAAAATTATTCAAAGATACATTCCAATTGAATAATAATAAATCACGCGTTAGTATTCCAAAAGCAGATAGACAACAAAAACAGGGAAAAGCAAGACATGAGTTATTATTATGTATGCGCCCGTGGAGCGTCTTCAGATGCAAAGTTGTCGGCATTCGCCTAAAAACGAGAAGGAAAACCATGAAAACCTACTCGGACCTACTTGGAATACTAACGCGTAATTTATTATTATTCAATTGGAATGTATCTTTGAATAATTTTATCCATAGCATCTCAATTATATGACATTTGTATAGTGTCAGTTATATTTTATATCCTTGATAAAGGCATCATTGCCGAAACATGTAGGGTTGTTTTAAATGTATATACTTTAAAGTAAAGCCAGACCTTAATTCGCCAACTGATTGAATTTCCCATATCATACCAAGGTCACGAAATAATTATATATATATATATATATATATATATATATATATATATATATATATATATATATATATATATATATTGTTATGATATAAAATAACTTCGTGACCTTGGTATGATATGGTAAACCTAATCAGTAGGCGATTAAAGGTCTGTATATTACTTCAAAATATATGTATTTAAAAAACTCTATATGTTTCGGCTGTATACGCCTTTTTCAAGAGAATACAAAATATGAATGACAGGATATAAATGTCAAGTAATTAAGTTGCTATGGTTTAAATTATTCAAAGATACATTCTAGTAATAATAATAAATCATGCCTTAGTATTCCAAAAAATAGATAACAAGGTGTGAAAATATGTGTTGTTTGCTGCTAGCAATTTGTGTCTCCTTCTGGGTATGAACTTGTGTGTTGGTTGCTGCTGGCAGCTTGCGTCTCTCTATGGGTGTGTGGTTTTGTGTGAGAGCGTAAGTGTAGGGTTTTGTATGTCGGTGCGTTCGTGCGTGTGTTTAGTGATCGGTCGCATGAATTTAGAGAGGTCGGATAACCAGCCGTTGCGTAGGGCCGCCAACCCTTTCCCGACAACTTCTTTACAATTCCGTGCAGTACTTCGACGGTCTGACCCCCGCCCCAACGAGGCAAGGCGCAGACAGGCGAAGCGCACCCTGTACGGGGTTGCTCATCGCAACTAAGGGAACACTCTTAGTGGCTACCTCGGTCGACGATGGTCACACTTATGCCATCTTAACGTTTTCCGCCGAAGCGGGGGCATAGCACACACGTCGAACGTGTGTGTGCTGTTAACGGCAGCCTAGCCAGGTTGTCGCCCAGGACCGGTCCTAGTGGTGTGTGCATTGCGCGGCGACGAGATAGCGCCGCGTAGCATGGTTCCTCACTCTTGCTGGAAAGGCGGAATGGCACCTGACTGCCCAACGGGCAGACCCCCCTAGAGTTTTGTAGCGCATATGCTAGGCTGCAACCCAGTAGAGGACCACATCAGCAAAAAACAGAAAACAGGGATAGGCAGGGAAAAGCAAGACATGAGTTATTATTACGTATGCGCCCGTGGAGCGACTTAAGATACAAAGTTGTCGGCATTCGCTCAAAACGAGAAGGAAAACCACGAAAACCTGCTCGGACAACTAGACAGGAATCAAAACACGGAACAGTCATCATGATAAGCAAAAGTATATGATATTTAAATGATATTTAAATAACATAAGGTATATAACAAAAAAAAAAAAAAAAAATATATAATATGAGGGTAAATTGTAGATCGTTACAAAATTAAATTATAGTATATACTGCTTAGATTTTTTATATCATTTCTGTTGTTAATTGAATTTTTTTCCTGTTTAATACTGATCATTTCTTTAATTTGTCTTTTCACTGTGTGTTGTTCTTTATCAATTATCTGTGTGTTTTCAAAATCGAAATGGTGATCGCGTTGTAGTTTCTGTGTAGATAATGCAGTTTTGTCTGTTCTAGAGTATTTGTGGGCTTGTATTCTTTTGTATAAATATTGTTTCGTTTGGCCTATGTAGTAACTATCACAATCGCGACATGGTATTTTATATACGACATGTGTTTCTCGATTTTTTTCTATTTTAGGTTTAAGTTTTGAAAATAAATGTTTATTAGTATTACTAAGTTTATATGTTGTAGCTATATCATATTTTTTTAAAGTGTGTTTAATTTTTTCCGATAGTTGTGGAACATATGGAATTGTGATATATGTTGTGTCATTGTTCAAATTTTTATTGGTGTCTGCAGTGTTGTATATTTGGTGTACTCTTTTTTTAATAGTTTGGTCTATTTTTTGGAATACTAAGGCATGATTTATTATTATTACTAGAATGCATCTTTGAATAATTTAAACCATAGCAACTTAATTACTTGACATTTATATCCTGTCATTCATATTTTGTATTCTCTTGAAAAAGGCGTATACAGCCGAAACATGTAGAGTTTTTTAAATACATATATTTTGAAGTAATATACAGACCTTTAATCGCCTACTGATTAGGTTTACCATATATATATATATATATATATATATATTGTTATGGGGCAAATTGCACCATCATTGCACCATTGTAAAATTAGTATCGAAATGTAAATAAATTAATATTACGATAACTTTGTATATTTCAAATTAATTTACTTTTAATATTTTTAAATTGTGATTTTCATAATTAAAATCATTAGCGCCAAATAAACAGATAGCTAATTTATCTACATTAAAATATTGTATCGATACTAATTAGCCACGCCCACTCTAAAAATGTAAACAAACCCGCGAATAGATTATATTCTTTCTACGCATAAAACATAACCCCACATTCAAAAACTCATAACAACTATTTGTAAAATATTATTTTAATTTTGTTTACATGTTTAAATCAATATTTCATTTATATTCAAATTATTATTACATGTAATTTAAAGTAAAATTCTAGGCTATTTCATAATTGCATACTAGGCTTTGGAAGAAATAATTGCCATCAAGGCGTCAGTAGAAATTTTTATAACGAGTGCCAGGAAAAAGTGCTACTCCGAAGTTTTAAATTTAATAAAATCTAAAATACCTGTGGTAGAATTTTAAAAGTATCCGGAAAAGAAACACTTAAATTTGGAGCTACTTTAAAACCATTTTGGAAGACGATAATCCCGAAGATCGGCCAGTAATCGATCAAAGCATCTTTTCGATTGGAACACCGGCCCGTGAAAAAACCAACGCCGTCGAATAACGCCAACACCGGCATCGCAGTATCGAAAACACCGTACTTGACCCATACTTCGAATTTCCTGACCAACACCGACATCATTCAAGATACCTGCCCTTATTCTTCGAGAAACAGGTTTAATTAAGCTAAATTAGTTCGAAAAAGTCTTATTAAAACATATTACAACTAAACAAAATTTTACTAAATCAAAAACTCTTAATTTTACTTTAAAAATTACATTTTCAACTTACACAGAATTTGTGGAAGAACTTTTATTATTAAGGATTGTAGTACTCACCTGAATTTGTTTGTCGATTAATTTATATTATAATTTACATGAAAATATCATTACCATTATAACATAACCTTTTCAATTCACACGTGCACTTAATATTAATTCCATAATTTTCGTTAGGCACGTTTATTTGTTATTGTTTACAGAAATCTTATTTTAATAAACTTTTACACATATTTCTTTAAACAAACTCTTCTATTTATCGGTGCTTAGCTGGAGATAACTTAGTTATTTTATTAAACAATTTTCTACCATACACATAGGGATAAATAGACCGACGAGGATCTAGTGAGAGTCAACTTTGGAAAATATATTACTTGCTCTGCGACATCTAGCCGCAAAATTATATGAGAAGAGCTGGTGATCTAGTGTAATAGTTGTAAACAAACCAAGGCGCCCAACCATTAGTATACTTCCAATACTATACAATTTATATATTAAATATCAATTATAATGCCCTTCTCGGAATATTTAGTGTAACTAAATGTCTTGGTGCAGAAATGAAATTGTTTATTTCGTTTTAAAATTAGTTTGGTCAGGCCATATGTTTGGGAAAATACAGTATATTTACATTGAGAAATTTTTTTTTTTGTGTGGTTGGGGTTGTCATCTATTGTTTAATGAGCGGATAATAAAGTTTAGAAAGGCCATCAATCTCGTTACGATCGTTGATTGTTTTGTTGTTTTTGAATATATGAATAATTTCTAAGACCTCCCTAGCCTTTGTATTTTTTTGTTTGGTTATTATTTTTGTATTTTCAAAATCAAAATTATGTTTTAATGTTATCTGGTGTTTTTTTAAAGCTGTCTGATTTATTGCGTATTTGTGTCCTTTTAATATTTCCTGTAGTAACTGTTTTGTTTGGCCTATGTATATTTTGTCACAGTCTTTGCAGGGTATGTTATATATTGTATGTGATTGTTTAAGTGTTGGTGTTGAATCTTTTAGTTTTGTGTGTAGGAATTTTAGGTTTTTTCCGCTTTGATGTGCTATTTTAAAATTAAATGGTTTAACTATATTGTTTAGTTTTTCGGATAATCATCCAGTTATATAGGGTGTAGGATATATGTTAATTCATTGGTTGTTTTATTTATATTTTGGCATTTAGTTTTGTTATATATTTTATTAAGTCTATGTTTTATAATGTTTTGTATAAATTGTGGTGGATAATTGTTTTCTGTTAAAATTGTTTTTACTTTTTTCAGTACTGTTGGTCTGAAAACTGGATTGGTGAGATTTAAAGCCCTGTCCACTAACGCTGTTACAACATTTTTTTGTGGGATAGGTTGGTTTGAATAAAAGTTTACGTATTTGCCGGATGTGATTGGTACCATTTTGTTTGTATGTTGTTGTTTGTTTTTATTAGTGTTAAGTCTAAGTAGTTTATGGAGTTGTTTTATTCTATTTGAATGGTAAAGTTTAAATTTGGATGGAAGTTGTTGAAGCTATTTTGTACATTGCTTATTTCCTTTTCTGGTAACATCATTATGCAGCCATCGACATATCTTTTGAAAAAAGTTGGTTTGATTTTCAGGGATTTAATAACATTTTCTTCGATGTGTTCTAATTAGTACATACGCTATAGCGTATGTTTACATATTGCTGTGAATTTTTCCCAATAAATATTTTTAAAATATTTGACTTGCGCAGTTGGAGCAAGCCGTTTGTTTTGCTGTGGACGTTTGTAAAACTGTATTTTTTTATACGAAGCCTGCATGCTTGCTGTATCCTCAGACACAAGTGTTCAGTAAAGTAAGAAAGGTGTGTTTATTTAAAGATAAATCTTTATCTATGTTTGAGTAATTTCGGTTTTTGTTTTTTGATTTAATTGTGTTTTTGTGCTTGCTTAAATCATTACCGATTTATTTACGAGTTAGTGAATTTCGTTATTAATTTTTAACACTTTCATACTCATGTGTCTCGAGTATATGAATATATATTTTTTACGTAAGTAATATATTTTATAAAAGATATATTATTTTTATATTGAACGAATTGAATATTGTAATTTTTCTATTGTATTAATATTATCGTATTGAGATTTAGTCTTAGATATTTGATATAAATAACAAAGAAGGTTTTTAAAATTTCTAGTAAAAAAATTCTGTAACTGTAAAATTTAGTACGTTGGTTTATCAAGGGCATTTTTTTACATGTGGTTGCACATGCGTTAGAGTTTGCTTCGGTCTGTCAAATAGTTTATTTTGATTTTGTTTCTTGTGGGAGAAATTAAAAAGCATCTTTGTAATTTATAAGTTTTAATTTTGATCGGATGTCATAAAGGAAGCTTTGATCGCATGCTGCGGTCATTTCCATGCGTTATTTTTACCTTTATAATATTGTTTAATGAGGCAATATTAATTTTTATACTTTATAAAGATATATTTTTTTAATTTTTTTAAATTTTTGTATTAAAGTTTCATTTAAATTTTATTGTGTTTATTATATTATTATTTAACCTTATTTCAAGAAGATTACAAGTATCTTAAAGGAATATAATTATAACATTTGTCAATACTCTTTTACTGGCGCATTATAAATTTGTAGAAGAGGAAAACCACGTTTTCCAATTGGAACTCTGAGAGGAAAGCAGTCCCATTTTGAAAGTATTAGACTGAGTATCCAAGCTGGATAGATTTGTCGTGAATGGTGGTAATTTAATTATCAAAACCACAATTCATAGCAATATGTAACATCTGGATGAGATGGACACTAACAAAACTATTATTTTTGTTATTGTCGGTCAACTTTAAGACATCGTCTGATACTTTTATAATCGCACAGTGGGGTGACAAAAATTTGTTGTTTTTTTTTTCTCACTTATGAGAGGGAATTTTGGGAAAATATTTTGGATATATATTCTTTATAATTACATATACCCATTTTTCATATATTGTCTTATTTCATGGACATTATGTATACGTATATGTATATACATATATCTTTAATTTTTGTATTCAATAAGACTTCATTTAAAAATAAAAAGAATTTGTAAATATAGTGAAAAAACCTGTGTTCATATTTCTTATTTCACCTTTTAATTATTAGCCATTAGATACTTATCTATCGCACAACTTTTGGTGAAGAAGTTCAAATGTATTTTATGTATCAGACATATGTATCTACATTGAGAATAGCTATAGGGACTTCATCTAGAGGCGAAGAAAATGTGCGTTAGTCGAGTGAAGACTCTGCTAATGGTAAAACATACCCAAACAATATTACTAGAGAAATCTAATAAAATATAGTGAAACAAATCAAGAATTTACGTTTTCAAATATTTACTGCGGTTTTATAAATTAGCAAAAAGCACCAATAAATGCGAAGTGAAATTCTTATTGTTTCCAACTGTGGTTACTAACGATTCCATATTGGAGCTTATTATTGTTTATAATACGTACGTAATATTTACCGTCTACAAATTACATAAATAATTGGACTATCTGAAAAAGGTAGTGGAAATTTCATAAATTAAATTCAACTTCCAGGCCTGTACACTTCTAAAATTTAATTAAAAATAATAATTTAAAAATGAATATAAAATGCGGGACGAAGTGTTTTCTTTTAATTAATTCATTAAATTCTAATGGAATGCCTTAACAATACGCCCTCAAGCTATGTTAATTTAGTAATTAATTGAAATTTATGCAAGATTGAATTTCTAAAAGAATAATTACAGTTTCGATTACTGGTCTACTTTGAAATCATTTCATATGTACGTACTATTTTGTTTTAAGGAGCACCAATCAAAATTATGTCCCTTGAGCTTTGGAATTAATATATCATTCTGGGAAAAATGTATTGGATGAACATTTGTTTGAACATAGAACTGATTGAATGAAATTGATTTCTTTGCCAATTCGTTTTTAGTTGCGAATGATTCAACAGTTACGTCGACACAGTCGATAATTCTAGTCCAAATATACTATTAAATGTAAACCTTGAGTTTACAAACAACAAAACAGGAACTATTGAAAACTAAGTAATAACAGTTTAAAATTATTTGTTTTAAAATAAACAAAATTTAACAGATACTTTGAATAAACAGAAAATTTGCACTTTTAGTATTTCGCGGGCCATAATTATTCTCTTGTGTTGATAACAGGTTTCTTATTTTGTCTGGCTTCTAATATCTTCCTTAGTTTTTATGTTTCGCCTATATCTTTTTCTAATTCTTAAAATATCTCGAAATCTATGATAACTAGGAAATTACACCTTAATTTCAAGAAATAAGTGAAGCAATAATCTAAATGAGAATATTTTTTTGGTAAATCTAATTATAAAAACTTTAATGTGTTTTAAATTAAGGGTAACATTTATAATTTATTTTATTGCAGCACATTCTTTTAACTATGTTTTTTTAACAGTGTTTTTTCACTATATGTGAAAAAAATAGATTGAAATAGTACAGATACACAATAAATGGGCACTGTTACGAGCAGGATATAGAAACAGAAGTAATATACATATTTAGATTTAGAACTCGTTTGATACGGTAAAAAATATGGGAAAAGTATTTCTTCACAGGCGCCGTATACACCGCGATTCTATTCTTAGCGCATATACTTTAATAAAAGCCTGATTATTTTATTTTGAACACTTGACACTAAACTTAAACTTAATATCTAACACTAACAAATTGTAATATGATTGAGTGAATATTTACGGAGCCTCCTTTGGTAGTAGTAAAAAAGGTTCTCTTCGACTAGAAGGCAGAACCTTTACATATGATGTTTTAGATAGCCTCGCTTGTGTTCTAGTCTCATCTAAAACTTTAATTACAAAATTAATAGCACCACTCTTGATATAAGTGGTAGATATTACAAAATATAACGTTTTTGAACTAGATATATATATTTCGATGAACTAGCAGATGTATACAAGACACGTTTCCCAAACTTTATGAGTAGAGTAGTAAAATTAGATAGCCGAGCAATTAAAGCATATGTATCTCTTTCAAAAGTTTAAGGATTTAACGCAATTTTATGATACGTTTTCCGTTATTACTGTAACTCAAATTATGATTGGGATATAATGCTAAAATTATATTTTCAAGACATAAATAATTTAAAAATTACGAAAGTACAAATATACCTGTTAATTATATTGCAGTTAACAATAAATTAAAAACGGGCAATCAGTTTGTCAATTAAAAGTTATTTATTTTCGATATCCCTTTATTTCGCAACGAGTTTCTTGCTTCTTCAGGAGATGATACAAGATTAATGAACAAGACATTCAAATAATTAGTACGGTAAATAATTCTTATAATTCAAATACATATAATTAGCGTATGGCTAACATGGATTGAAAATATACATCTAAAAGTTAAATTTTAAAGTCAAGGCCACTGATCTTGTTGAGGATACATTTACTACCCTTTTGTAATATTTTAATTTCAAACATTTTTTATTGTTAAATATAAGTAGATTTATGATATAGAATTCAAACACAAACATCTTTAATTTGATAAAATATTTAACGTGCATTTTTAAACGAAAAGGTTTTGTTTAAGTATGACAATACGTTAAGCACGTATAAAGCGTTTGTACAATATGAAACAAACATGTAAATAATTTACATATCTGTAACTATGCACATGGACAATACACCTCGTATTTTCAGCATTTACTTCTGCTTAATACATATGTTTCTGCCAATATAGGCGTCCTCAGTTAAGCTAGTGAAGCAATTTATACAAATTAATACAAACCTGTTATAAACAACTGGTTTGTATCTGTGTTTAAATTTACTGAAATAGCCCGCAAAGATCAAGCAAGTTCCGTCCTATAAGAAGACAACTATTTAATAATTGACATCTTACGGGCGAAAGATACATTGTCCGGAGGGCTACCTATCGTTCGAACAGCTATGCTGCTACGGGAAACGATAAAATACGTATGTAGATGTAGTCCATTAACAACCTACCAGATGGCGGTATATACGAAAAGGTTTTGTTTAAGTATGACAATACGTTAAGCACGTATAAAGCGTTTGTACAATATGAAACAAACATGTAAATAATTTACATATCTGTAACATATCTGTAACTCGAACGATAGGTAGCCCTCCGGACAATGTATCTTTCGCCCGTAAGATGTCAATTATTAAATAGTTGTCTTCTTATAGGACGGAACTTGCTTGATCTTTGCGGGCTATTTCAGTAAATTTAAATACAGATACAAACCAGTTGTTTATAACAGGTTTGTATTAATTTGTATAAATTGCTTCACTAGCTTAACTGAGGACGCCTATATTGGCAGAAACATATGTATTAAGCAGAAGTAAATGCCGAAAATACGAGGTGTATTGTCCATGTGCATAGTTACAGATATGTAAATTATTTACATGTTTGTTTCATATTGTACAAACGCTTTATACGTGCTTAACGTATTGTCATACTTAAACAAAACCTTTTCGTATATACCGCCATCTGGCAGGTTGTTAATGGACTACATCTACATACGTATTTTATCGTTTCCCGTAGTAGCATAGCTGTTCGAACGATAGGTAGCCCTCCGGACAATGTATCTTTCGCCCGTAAGATGTCAATTATTAAATAGTTGTCTTCTTATAGGACGGAACTTGCTTGATCTTTGCGGGCTATTTCAGTAAATTTAAATACAGATACAAACCAGTTGTTTATAACAGGTTTGTATTAATTTGTATAAATTGCTTCACTAGCTTAACTGAGGACGCCTATATTGGCAGAAACATATGTATTAAGCAGAAGTAAATGCCGAAAATACGAGGTGTATTGTCCATGTGCATAGTTACAGATATGTAAATTATTTACATGTTTGTTTCATATTGTGCATTTTTAAGTTTAAACCACTGTATAACATAATTCTTATTAGTACATTCAAATTGCAAATCTTTCTTTAACTTCCAAGAATCTTTTACATTTACAAATTTATTTATTACCTACTTTTAATTTCGACTATTCGTTTTATTACCTTGGGATACAGTAAACAAATTGTTTATTCTGGATATTCATTATTAAGATCTCGTTTCTTAGATATCTATAATAAATTTTATTACTTTAACAAGGGACGATCCGGAATTACAAACTTAGATTTATAACATCAATACTTAATTAGTTATATAATTATATTTTATTATGTATTAGTTAAAATTAGAATTTTAAGACTTTATCGTAAATCTTGGGTATTGTTGGTAGGTATAATTTCTCCGAAGTAATGACCCAGAAAAATTCACCGCTATGTCGTCGCATAATACACTGTACAATCAATCTGCGTATTTTAATATGCAATAGTTAGGGAGTGGTATATTTTTACCTACTTGGAAAACAGCACAGAATAGGACAGTATAAATCGGTCTCATAACAGTAACAAGAGACTCAACAGTATTAAACGTCAACATAACAATCATATTTTCAGGCTTCTGACTACCCCTCCAGCGAAGTACGAAATTTTCGTCTCACGGCTCTAAATTTTGCTTTGGAAACATAGGATTTTCTATATAATTTGACGAAAACAAGAACAATTGAGCTGTTATATTAATTCTCCGCTTTCTAGTCATGACTGCCAGCCCGCTATAATCGTATGAGGGCATCGGTCTCCATTTAGATGGTGGTCTATCGACCTGAGGCTCGACAAGCTGCATTACCATCAAATACTTCCAGCTTTTTGCCCTACTGCACGTACTCGCAGCTAAAATCTTTAGGTACCTCTGTAGAGGGGAATGAGATCTCTATGGAATTGTTTATTTCTGACAAACCATGGAGCGTTAGAGACCAACCTCAGAAATTTATTCTGAAGTATCTTTATGGGATAGACGTGTGTCTTTGCCGCGGTGCACCAAACAAGAATTCTGCAAACCAAAACCAGTCTTTTAAGCAAACTATTACGATAGAGCAAAGGAATAAAGGAGCTTCTCGGGGACAGGAACTTGCTCGTCCTTTCCTTAACGCGTGCTCTGAAGGCAAGTCTAGAATCTAACATGATACCGACCGGGCAATTAGTTTAGGATCTTCAAGAATTCTGGTTAATTACGCGTTGTCATTAATATTTGAAATTATTTTTCTTCTTAAGTTGTCTGTTATAAGTCCAACATCTGATTTTGCTGACCTTGAATTATTTTTAAAAAAATGCTGTCCATCTTTTTTCGTTTTTGCTTTAATGTTTTATTCTTTGGCTTTTATGTGATGAAGTAAATTATGTTAATTTTTCTAACTAACAGTTATGCAGTTTTTATAAATTATAATCGATAAATGTCGGAGGATAATTAATATTTTAAGGTAATAATTTACGATATTCTTAACAAGTTTAAGTAATATGTAAAGTTTAACAATTCATTTTTAAAAAGTATCTTTATACATAACTATAATATCGTTAATACTATATGAAATATATTAATAATAGTGCAGCAATATCGTTTGATAACTTACATATAAATGGAGAAACGAAGACGTAATTGTACCCTTATTACGTTGTAAACTCTAGTCAATTAACTTTGGGTAAAAGTAATGAACATAAGTAGATTCCATTATGTTCTAGAAGCTTTGTTATTTACTATCACATATCACTTAGAATGCTCATTTTTAAATCGTAGTTAGAACCGGGGTCACAAACATAAGGACAAATCAATCTCGTACATTTGAAGATATCTAAAAATAGACTATACAATATAAAATGTTTTTCTAATACTTTTAATTCCTCACATTACTAGTTTCTTTTACTTGATTGACATAATTGACGTTACTTTTAGTGTTTATCTTGAGTGATTGATTTCTATACAACGCTTTCAGCAACGTCACTTCCATGAAACAGTTTAAACCCTTGATGTAATGCCAATTTTATAACATTTTAACTAAATATATTATCAAATCTAATACCTATTTAATTGAATGTTAAGTTGTTACACGTATAAATAATAGCTAATTTAATTACATATCCCTTATTGGAAACATATTTCAAAATTATAAATGTTTTCCAAATAAATTAATTAAAATAATTAGTGACCAACAATGAAAATGTTTCCGGCTCAAAAAGGCTGATTCTTATATATTTCCACCTGCAAAATTAAAAAATCATAATAAAAATGACCGATTAGTTCTTGATGTGGAGTAACATGTCATTTTTTAGAGTCTACATTTTTAGTTTAGAGGAAATTTTGTGTTTGGGAGTTGTCAACTGACAAAACACAACGTTCTCCAGCTATTTGTAGGTTGTAAACGTAATTACTAGAGTAGACCAATTCGGAGCGAAAGCAGCGGCGTGACTAACGTATTGGTTGCCGCATGCGAAACATTATTAATATCTAGAGATATACTATCACGAACGGTGCTGTTATTATGTTAAATACAAAAAAAATGTAAGACGGTTTTTCTAGATTATGAAACGTTTTCGATGATACGTATAAAAAATAAAATCTAAAATGTATGTAATTAGATGATTAAAAAAAAACTTACCGTCTTATGCGTTTTCCGTGACTTGAAAATCTGGAGAAGCGCTATGAAATATTGTTAACATAAGGTGCGTCTCCAAAGTTATTTCTCGAAAACGCGTCCGCCGTGAGGAAAATATGTGCTTGTATAAAGAAAACGATCGCTCCACATCTAGTGACGTGATGTTTGCATAATTAAAATAATCCTTGAAACAACTTAACACATCTGTAGACGAACCTTCACAAATTTGTCTAAGCCTGGCAAAATCTAAATCTTTAACTAAAACACTTTCAAACTTACTTAAAATACACTCATTTCTTGCGTCTTCTATCGAACATAGCTGTGCGTGTGTATCTTTCACAACTAGCACTGATTCCTGTAACGATAGCGAAGAATTTTGTACACCACTTTTGAAATTACCCGCGTAGTACATTCTCCTATTTGTCTGCTAGCTAATAAAATTGAGGATGGCGATTGATTTGGTTCCATTTTACGCACCATAACATTAAGTACAGATCTTCTTTTGCTATCAGTTATTTCATCCACACTCAACCACACTTTTTTATTTTTCAGATCAGCCTTAATTTTTTTTTCTAAATGTACACGAACAGATTTTAAATAACGTCGTAAGTGGGTACAGCAATTCTATATTGCCATATTTTTCACGAAATGAAATAAACGAATCATTGCGTAACAAAGTAAACGGCAAATTACACACAACCATCATTGTACACAAATCAAATAAGAACACTTCGTATTTTGTATCGGCACCAGGGTCTCTATCTTTATGTCTTGCGCTATGCACGTGGCGTTGCAAATTTTATTTTGTTAAATGGTTTATATATATATATTGCACACTAAACATTTTACATGTACCCCATTGTAGGATAAACTAGGATGGTTCTCAATAAACATATTGACTAACTTCGATGATAGCGGTTTTTTTACTGTACGCTCCTTCAACATTATTAAATACACAGAATACACTTTCCTGCTGCTATTATACGTGTACACACGATGACTGTGAACAACATACTAAGTAATCGTATGTGCGATGGGGCACGCGGGAATCAATACGTTAGTCACGCCTCTGCTTTCGCTCCGACTTGGTCCACTCTAGTAATTACTGTTGCTGTGACTGTGAGTTTCATTGCTTATGTTGTAATTAATGCAGAATTTCTGGTTTTGGAGTGGTTTTGAAGTGTAGAATTTGTTAAATCAAAGTGCTGCGAAAATGTGTAAATTTAGTGAATAATTTTTGTTATACAAGTGGCGAAATAATATTTTCGTCACAGAAACTCAATCTGACGCCACTTGTGACGACTACATATCAGCATTATTTTAGTATGAAGGTAGGGGACCAGGATAAGTCATGGGCTCCACATATATGTTGCAATACTTGTTCAATTATACTACGAGAGCCTCTGAAAAATGAAAAACTATCAGTGGCTTTCGCCGTGCGTATAGTTTGGCGTGAGTCTACAAAATATTCAGATGACTGCAATTTTTACTTGACTCTACATAAAAAGGCGAGATTGTCTATGATGAAACAGGAACAGTTCATTACTCGAATCTTCCATCTGCTATTCAACCTATTCCACACTCAGATAGTTTACCAGTTCCTACTCCACCCCAAAATTATGAACTTGAAGTAGAAGATGAAGACAGTGTGGACGAAGAAGAACCTAACAAGTTTTATACATCCCATGTGTCTGATTTTGAGGAAAAATATGATAAACCGCACAGATTAAATCAACTGAAATTGGGTGACTTTATTCGAGACCTCGACTTATCAAAGGAAAAGGCAGAACTTATACGATCAAGACTACATTAACACAATCTTCTCCAACGAAAGTCAGGGTCTCACATTACAGACAACGTCAGAGAGATCTGCTTCCTTTTGTTGAGAAGAAAAACAATCTCGTTGTTGCGACGTTAATGGGTTGATTAAATGTTTGAATGTGAACCATGATCCAAATGAATGGAGGCTATTCATAGACTTCTCCAAGGTTAGTTTAACTTTTACTTCACAGCAGCAACCGGCTTTCCTCTATTCCTGTTGGTCATGCTGTTCACATGAAGGAGACTTACGCAAACAGTCCTCCTCAAAGGATTTATTAAATATAATACAAAGAATTTCATATATAAACTTATTGCTTCTACATGATTTTCTTTTCCTAAACAAAACCAAGGTTTTGCTCCAAACACTTGTCATACTGTTCAAAAATATATGCATTAAAAACTACTTTTTATAATAACATCAAGTTTATTTACATTAAATTTTGTGTAAAACTACATAACGTAAATTAATATATGTCTTGAATGTGTTATTTTTTATTAAGTACCATCATAAACTTAAAAATTATAATCTGGTGATTCACTACTTACATTAATAATAAATTCCTTACAAAGTGTTAACGTATCTTGCGATATATTCTTATTAAAACTTTCAAGTTTCTGGACATCATCAAGTTTTGAATGTAATATCTTTCTGGCAACTCAGTGTTAAACATTCTCTCAATGGGATTTCATTCTGGATGAAATGATGAAAGTCAATACATTGTATGGCTACTTTTCGCAAAAATTGAATCATCTCTATAGCTGATGTAGCTTTATGCATTTTAATTAAAATATATTGTCTGGTATTTATTCAAGTTAAAAGTTTGGATTTTCTAGTGTTGGTAGAAGGATTTTTGATTATGATAATTTGCTTTATCCGTTGATACTTGAGGCGTTCCATTCCAAAACTCAGCTTCCCTACTCGAACTATCAAAAAACAAATCCAAAAGACTACTCTACAGTTAGCTTCTTCCACTAATAACTTTTGTGTTGCTCACTGGCATCGTACACGAGTCTATTATCGATTCTGTGTAAAATATTTAAAAATTGTGCTGTAAACAACGTAAATATCTTCATTAAAAATTTGGATAAGACAAGCGCTGATGTAACATGTTGGATTAAGCTAGTTTTTGAATGTAAATAATATTATTTTTTATATTTTAAACTGAGAATTTTTATACATAAAAGTTGTTTCTTTATTTACAAAATGATTTGATAAATGAAAAAAATTATACATAGTCTTTGACAACTTTATTGATTACACAGGTCTACAAAATTAAACTTTTTGACAGATGTTTTTATTTTGAAAACTGATTTTATATAATTTTGGTAGGCTGATTTCAAAAATTCTATGCATTTATTTGTATCACGTAAGGTTTTTTTTGCAAATATTAAATGAAAAAAAAAATATTTCTGAAAAAATTTATTTGTTTATTGAGTAAAAAGATGGAATACAAGTTAAAAAAGTTGAAAAAAAATACTTTACTCAGTCTTTTTTAAGTGAAATCTTTGTCTTTTTGCCAGAAAGCTGCGTTGTCCGGACATTCGGTTGTATGTTTTTAAGGGCATATCCCGTTTTAACATCCAGCAGTAGTCCGCCATCATCGTTATGCTCCATCTGCCTTGGTATCGCCGTTCCATTTCCTTAATGTCTTGGTGAAACCTCTCTCCCTGTTCTTCGCTAACTGCTCCAAGATTTTCAGGAAAATAGTTCAAGTGTGAAAACAGGAAATGCACTTTCAAACTCATATTACAACCTAGACGATGAAAGTGTTGTAACATATTTTGAACAATATTTTCGTAGTTTTCGTCCTTAGAGTTCCCATGAAACTTATCAATTACTTATTTAAATGAAACCCAGGCGTTTTTCTCGACATTGGTCATTGTGTTTTGAAAATCCTTGTCTTTGCATTATGTTCTTATCTGCGGCCCAACAAAAATACCTTCTTTTAACTTCGCATCGGATAAGGCTGGAAATGTCTCGCACAAATATTTAAAACACTGTCCATTTTTGTCTAGGGCTTTAACAAACTGCTTCATCAAGCCAAGTTTGATATGGAGAGGAGGCAGAAAAACTTTTTTGGGGTCAACCAAGCTATCTCTTAATACATTTTTGCTACCAGGTGTAAGGCTTGTTCTAGAGGGCCATTCTATTTGAGTCCAATGTCTCTATCCCTTGCTCGACTATCCCACTCACAAATAAAGCATGGAAATTTTGTATAACCTCCTTGTTGTCCTAGTAGCACGCACAGCACTTTAAGGTCACCACAAAGCATCCACTGATGTTCTTGGTAGTTTATTTTCATTAAAAGAAGTTCAAAATTTTCATACGTTTCCAAATGTACCGAATGGGCAACGGGAACCGTGGCCAGCTCGTTACCATTGTGCCATAAAACGCCTTTTAAGCTACGCTTACTTGAGTCAATAAACAGGCGCCATTCTTCTTTTACATACGGCACATTTCCTAATTTTGAAATTAAGTCAGGAATATTGTTGCAATACACTAGCGGTCCGCCTTGAGTAAAATATTGACATAACTCTTTTTCGCGATCCCGGTAAAAGCTTGATGTGACGCCAGGTGCCAGTAAATGTTTCTCGCGAAGTCGGGAGCCTAACAATTCGGATGTATCCTTTGGAAGCTGCAAATCTCTAATTAAATCATTTAGTTCGCTCTAGTTAAACACTTCGGGCTCTCTGAAATCTGGTGTGAAATCTGAGTCATCTGGGTCGCAATTAGATTCTTCTGATTCTGACGATATGACCTTTTCTAGTGCTTTTGGGGCGGTAGGTATCGGTACATCTGGTCCATGAGGAACTGGTCGAATAGCAGAGTCAAGATTGGGATACACAATTTGTTTCGTATTTTTTCTGTTGAATCCTTGAACATTACACGAACAAAAATAACAATCATCACTGTGATTTCTAGGCTCTCACCATACCATAGGAACACCAAAGCTTAAACATTTCTTCCTACCTTTTTGCCAGTTTCTTAATGCTTCAACGCAAACGGAACAAACAGTATGAGGAGCCCAGGACTTGTCTTGGTCGCCAATTTTTACACAAAAGTAAGCGTGGTATACATTTTTCACAAACGAAGTTATAGTTTGCCTCTGCTTTACTACGACATAACTACCACAGATATAACAAAAGTTATTCGGATGGTTTACACAATGTCTTCTTTCCATATTTATACGTTCTAGAACACTTAAAATATGCAACAACGAAGACAACAAGCGCGCGGACACAGTAGCACGACGACTAACGCAACCAAACTGCACATAAGCAGGTTTCAACGTTGTATTGACGCTTCTGCGTCGATTCTGTTGCTTTGCTGAGAAATCTAATATTAACCAGTGTTGCCAAATCACATTTAATTTCATAAAAATCAATTCTTTTAAAAATCATGCCTAACATGGAACAAACATATTCTTGTCATATGTATGTATATTAATAAATTAACATTTTTAAGATATAGAGCGCTATAAAAAAAATTTACGTGATAGAGCAAAAATATGGCGTTTCTTGGAATAAGGGCCCCCAAACATATACAAATTAGCAAACAGCTTTCAAGCATCAAAATCACTGTAGACCTGTGTTATAATACATTGTAATTTTTGACGTATTATATTGTCATGCCTTCTTCATCATCAACGTGTTTTTCACAAAATTCATTCGTTTCCTCGTAGCCATCATTAATATTATTATTTTTGTTTAACAGTAACTGGTTCACTTAGCAAGCCCTTGTAAAATTCCAACCCTTCTGTACGACTAGTAATCCAAATTTCTCAAAAATGCGTCTTTAACAGTTTATTAACGTCTTGCAACTTTAAGGGTTTTACCGCAGCTCCCGACTTTATTATTTCAGGATTCATTCCACTAATTCTCTTTCCTTTCCTTAAAATGGACTTTGCCATTCCAATGTTAGAATTGTAATTTCACCCTGTACATGAATATTTTCCAATATTGTCTTCGAAAGAATAAGCCTAAGAAGAGAATTTTAAATGCTATCTACCAACGGCTTTTAGATAGATACCCGTTTCTGCTTTCCAGTCTCTTACTTTGCAATCCTTTTCCAATTCTCTAATTGTACCGTGATCTTTAAAGATGTTCAAGTATTTCTTTTCTACCCTTCCAAACACCTTATCATAAGGTAAAAATTAATGTCGTCTTGGAATTGGAAATATCAGTTCTATAAATTTAACAAACTGTGGAGCAAACGTTGATCAGTCTTTGATAGGTAGGCCAAAACAGCAGATGCTATTTTGTTCGACCGTTTATTGTATTCATGTTCCATTCATTTATAGATAAAGACATTTTCGGAAGTGCAAGATCAGACTAAGCCAGTATAAAGGTGAAATTGTAGGTGTAAAATTGCCGACTATAATAGGCAATTTGATTAAGAGCTTTGAGATTGACCAATTTTTTAAAAAAAATTAAACGGGAAAGTAATCATTACTTCTGGTGTTTCCTTACCTTTTTGAAAAAATGCCTTGCTTTTAATTTATGAAGTTGCTTCTCGATATTTATAGTGGCCTTACTTTCGGTGATCAGTTTCTGATTTACATCTTTCTCCAAATGCAATACAAGAAGAACAAGCGTCGGTGACTAGTGTGCCGAACCCAATGTTGTAATATTGATTAAAAAATTTAAGAAAAGAAGTTTTTTTCACATTTTTTTTTGGCACACTGGTATTGCCTAGCCACAGTTTTGGATCTATAGTAATGACTTTCAACGCCTTTAAATTTTTCAATAAATGTTTTAACAGAATTTCTTCGCTCTTCATAAACTTTACCGCTTATATCTCCTTCTCTGTTTTTTTTTGCGACCGCTTGCTAAATGGTTTCGTCAAGTCTCTGAACCGTATCCTTAAATATGTTTAAAATGCTTAAATAAGCTTTATGACATACTTGAACACCAAATCATCTGCAATATGCGATCTTTACGACTGAAATATATTTTCGGCTGTTCCCTTCTATCATAGTTCTCTCTTTTTTTGGTAGAGTTCCGTTGCAATATTTTAAAATATAAGCGACTTGCTGTACTTTATTGCAATAGCTGTAAAACTTTTTGCGAAACTCGTCAAGATTTTCCGTAGTAAGCCTGTTGCATTTATATGTTTTTCCATCATGTTTGCATCCAGGACGAAATGGAAACCCAGAAAAAGCATCTGGATATTATAAAAGAATGAATACACCAGAAGAAAAAAAAAAGCTTTTTCATTTAATATTATTAAATAAAAAGTTTGGGAAATCCATCAAACTAGTACAGTCACAATGATGTTACACACCCAGCACGCTTTTGCACCTCCTTTTCCAAGGAGTGTCACTAATTCGTTTTTGTCCCTTTCCTGGTAATGAAAGCATTATGTTAGTTTCCAATTCCATGGCTGCACAATAATTTTTAAAACGAAATTTAGTTATTATTAATACTAACTTAATGCAACGAACTCATTAAGGAACACAGCGCAAGCCAACTTATATTAAGATATGTAAACAGAGCGAAGGCACCACCTACCAACGTAACCGAGTCAAACGCCGTTGATTGGTTTAGTGGATAAGGCGAGTTCTGTTTTAAAACTGTCGCTGGATAAGGTGACTTTTGGAATGCTGTCGAAACTTCTCCTTAGGTTTTCGACGAGGTATGAAGTTTTGGTCCATTCTCAGTTCACATTAAGATGCCGCTTGAAATACTGTGTCTTTTGATATATCCCTTTTGTTCGTTTGATATATCTCTTTTGTTTAAAAAGTGGGCAAGGCGAGTGTTGGAATGGAACGTCGCACTTGTCTTCATAAATGTTTTTTGAGTATTTTTTCTTCGAGACAAGAATCTCATTCCTCAGATGCAACTTGTCGAACTTTTTTAACAATACGAAAAACTTTTCTTTTTGCTACACCTGTAGCTTCAATAAGTTTCACCGGAATATTATTTAAAAGTTGTAACAATAGTGTTAAATTTTATTTTAAGATTATAGTGTCTCATATCTTGTTCATCCTATTTATTAAAATAATTCTAAGTATTTACTATTTCTTGTGCATCCCAAGAATAATATTTCTTTTGTTTTGTTGTAAACTTCAGATCATTCAGACCATTTTAATCTATAAATTTAAAATAGAAACAAAACTAATGGCTAAAATCTTCACTTTTTAATAAGAAAACGTAAAACGACTACAATTGTTTCGCCAGCAAAGTGGCTTCATCAGGTACTTACAGCTAAAGAGTACGTTACAAACTGAAGTTTGTAGTTTTGACTAGTTTGTAACGGGCTCTTTAGCTGTAAGCACCTGATGAAGCCACTGTGATGGCGAAACAATTGTCGTTGTTAAACGATTACGTATTAAAAGAAGTGAAGATTTTAACAATTAGTATCATTTCTATTTTAAATTATGGATTTTCATCAAGTAAAAGTTGAATAAATTCTATTAATCTATAAATTAAAAGATCTATTTTAGTTATACATATTTCTAGTATTTTAATTCTTTTATTTGCGTTATGTAATTAACGATATAACTGTTAATAATAAAAGTACTGTCGAATTTTTTAATATGAACGAAAGAACTTAACTTTGAGAACTATTAGAAGTAGTACATACGATTGTAATTAATTTAATGGTGTGGAGTGGTGTTTGTCAGATGTAGTCGTATGTACAAACTCCTGTCTCTACGTCTTTTAAAATACATTGCGTCATGTTTATTGTTAAATATACGTTTCTGCGCTGGTCTCATTTTGTACTGTAACTACTTTTCGCAAATTAAGTATTCATATTTCAGCAAATGTACATAAAGTAATTTATATAGTAGTTTTAATAAATGTCAAACAACCAGATAAATTGAATGTAGAAATAGCAAAATTTTACTTGTTGTTAATTACTCTTTTTTGTAATTAACGGTTTCTTAAATTATTTAATTTTTTTAATAAATTCAAATTTAGTTAAGTTTCTATAAGTGCAGCAAGCACTACCTAATTTGTTGAGCGGAGAGATGCGCACTCCACAAATTGTAGTCAAATTCACTAGATAAAAAGGTTCTCCATAGCAGATCATTTGAAACAGCTTTCAATTTTTCGGTTATTTTTCAAGTAAGAAAAATACACCTTAATTATAAATTTATTGTTAAACAAATTGTGTAGTACTATTTTAAAAGACATAATTTTGGAAATATTTATATGAATTTAAGATGCAAAGTGTAGCTGACTAGAGACCGGACGCATCAGACCGAAATTACGATATAACATCGCTAAGTACAACACCACGCAGTTATTGAATAGCACTATTCATTCGGTTAACCGCACATCTGCTTTTTGTCGTTGAATTGTGACGCAATTACTTCAATATTACAGTGAAATTCCTCTCTTCATGGGCGTAGATAGAAGCGCAAGATAAATGAATCTTTAAATGACGATGCTCGAAGTATTTCTAAGTGCAAGGAACTAATACAATTTGCAAAATTAAAAAATCAGTTGTACTTTCTTCAGGAACATTTTGGAAATTAATCACTTATTTTGAAAATCAAAATCTCAAATTAAATAATGGACTAACCACATTAGATGTGGATATTAATAATTTGAAAAATATTCCATGTAACTTCGGATGTGGCCTTTGGCAAAAGTTAAACGAAGTTTTTAATAGAAATCCAGTTTAAATTACATTGCGGCAATTGTGTATGGGGGGAATGCCCCAAAATTTAACTGCTAAATACGCTGAAATAAAAGAATATTTCCAGTATGCACCTATAACCAATTACAATGTAGAAAGTACGTTTTCTATCTACAAGGATGTACTTCATTCAAAGAGAACAAATTTTACAGAAGAAAAACTTAAGAAAATATTTCTATTTAATATTAATACTACTTTACTCAACCTGAACTACAAAATGAACAAATAAAGATGTATTTCGTATTTTATAGATCACCACCCGTTTATTTTTCAATTATATACATAAAATTAAAAACTCTTTAAAAATACATACAAATTTTCAATAGTACGCCCGTGGGCCATGTGTCATCGGCCTCCCGTGTCAGGTCCCTAACGATGACAATCTTATATCAACCTTATATACATTCGTAAATACATTTGTTGTTCGAAAAGAAATACTATCATAAATAAACACATGAAAATAAATAAATAGTTATTGGTTTGTCGTTGATAATTTCGAATAAATTATGAATACAATTATGTGCATGATAATAGTACAGAAATTATTGGAAATCAATGTACGAGTACAATGTATATTTTTATTTGAGGATTAAAATTTAGTACTTAATAATGAAAATAAATAGGTATATAATACAATGTTTAAAAGAGTATTTGTGAATATAGAACTGAAAAGCAGATACAGAAAGATAGAAAAGTATATATTTCTGAAACAGTGTAAGTCTCGGTGGGTACGATTGAGAGAATTGTTAAAGAAGGTATTGCAAAAACTAATTCTGGAGAACGGAAACCTTGGTAAAAATACGGCAACGAACAAATTTATTGGTAGACATAGAATTTGTAACTTCCATCGCACATAAGAATGTATAATTACGCTTAAGATTAAAAAGTGAACCAGAATAGAACCCCAGATGTACATAAAATAATGTAAAAGTCCTAATTGAACGGAAGGATATTCGGGCGATGGATAATGTAGATGGAACATATACTTATAGCCCCTACACATCTCGGAAAAATTGGAGTAATGATTTATTTCAAAATATTTTGATATTTCTTTTTATGGGTTCGACTAAATAAAACTCGCGGTAATTAAAAATAACTATATATACAAGCTATCCCGTATCCTTATGTTTAAACTTTAGGAGTGTAAAGTAGACTTCATTTTAAGTAACTAAAACGCAAAACTTGTATGTCCATTTTTGTTTGTTTCAAAGTTACTGATCTATGAATGTGGTTGTCAGATCATGAAGAAAATTGTAATACTAAAGTCAATACAAACTGATTTTATTTAAAAAAAAGTTATACGATTCAATAATAGGCCTGTGATTGTTAACGTCGCATAATAAAATGTTATTCTAAAATAAATAAACACGTGTCGTAGTGCATACAGTAATTTCTTGGAGATCTAGAGAAAAGAGTACTGGAAATTGATTTATGATAAAGAAGGTTCTTACTTATTTCGTAAGTGCTGAACCATGAATATCATATAATAAACAAATGTTCAGATGACTGTTAACGTTGCATTTTTTAGTAAAGGATGACATTACGCTTCAGTTCATACAACAGCTTATTAGTGAGTGGACACGTATTCTTTATTCAAAATACGTTACTGATTTTCTTCTCAAGAGTATGCCGACATGCATTTTGTGTGTGGCTACTGTAACGGCAGTACATGTCAAGCAGTTATTGAATACCGACATTTGGTTTCCCGATATGCGCATTCCTCATTACAGAACGTTTCTGGAAGTACACAGACAATTTCGGGAATGCGGACTGCGTGACTATCTTTTCGACCGAGAAGTAAATTTGCCAGCAGACTTAGAGGAAGAAGCAGTAGCTGTTGTTACAAGGGATCCAACTCTCAGTGTACGTCGAATCGCTAGACAACTAGGAGTGCCACGAACGACAGCTTGGCGAATTTTAAAACGTGAGGGCTTATATCCATATCACTATCGCAGGGGACACGGTTTGCTTGAAGCAGACCACTATGCACTATGCTCGTCTAGTTTATTCTACCTGGATATTAAGTCACGGCTTCATACTAAATTAAATTTCAACATGAATTTTCTATTAACGTTTGGGCGGCCCTAATCGATGACTTGTTGCTTGGTCCTGTCGTTCTTCCTGGGATGTTAAATTCAGACAATTACCTTCAATTTCTTATTGACGAACTGCTAGGTCTTTTGGAGGATGTCCCACTGAATGTTCGACGAGACATGTGGTTTCACATGGATGGGGCACCACCACATTTTGTAATTGTTGTCCAAAATTAGGTTAACGTCAATTATCCAAGATGGATTGGTCGAGGTGGTCCTGTTGCATGGCTACCCGGATCACCCGATCTCAATCCCCTTGACTTTTATTTATGGGGTACATGAAAAATTTAGTCTACGCGCAAGTTTCGAACACAAGAGAAGAGTTGTTGGATCGTATTCACCTGGCTGCCGAGCAAATCCGACAAAACAAGTATGAAATTCGGATAAGTACTTCTTCTGTTGGCTTACGGGCACAAGCCTGCCTTCAACAAGGAGGTGGACATTTCGAAAATATTATTAATTGAACTTTTTTAAATAAAATCAGTTTTTATTGACTTTAGGACTACATTTTTTTCAAGATCTGACAATCACATTAATAGATCTGTAACTTTGAAACAAATAAAAATGGATATACAAGTTTTGCGTTTTTGTGACAATGTCCTAGTTAAGGAGTTAAGCAATTTAATATAGTGTATAGAATTCACGGTAGGCTCTGGGTGTGTAGGAGGTAATTTTTTTTTCTTTTTTTTTCCCATATTAAATGAGAATTCAATTCACGTGAAAAGGGTCTTGAATAATTGGATATTGTAGGTATATAATTTAAAAGTTAATTATAAAAAGGTGACATGTCCTAGCTAAGGAGTTGCGCTATTTAATATAATGTATAGAATTCACGGTAGTCTCTGGGTGTGATAAGGAGGTAATTTTGCATATTAAATGAGACTCACTTCACGTGAAAAGGGGGTCTATGAATAATTGGATACAATGGCTTTGACATAGAAATAATCAATAAATTAATTAGAAAAACTAAAATAAAAAATACGATCCGCGAATCCACAAGTTTGATACCCCAAAATAACCAAGAGAAAAAGTACATATGTCTACCATACCACCCTGTCACGAAAAACATTAATAGAATTGTGAAAGAAAGAGGTCTCCAGGTAGCATTTCGGTCTGAAAACACCATCAAAAGTCTGCTAGGGAATACTAAAGATAAAATCAATTCCAATTCGAAATCAGGGATCTATGAAATTAGTTGCGCGGATTGTAATTTGAAATATATAGGTCAAACTAAACGACCTATAATAACACGTTTTAAAGAACACATAGCACATATCAAATACAATAGACCGGATAAATCAAATGTCGCAAATCACGCTTTGAGCACACTACACAATGTACCGATTACAGGTTTGAAATTGATAAAAGGAATTAATAAACCCCATGAACTTGATGCTTACGAAAGTATATTTATCGCGAAAAATAAACATACCTCCTTGAATAGCGATAAATCTCCAATACCGTTCAGCTGTCTATTCACATTTTTATAAGTGGGTGGGGGAGGTAACAGCAGAAATATAGACATGTGGGAATCCATACACGTGAAATAATGCAAAAATTACCTCCTTAACAATGGTTGTTGAATTAAGCACTCGGTGTGTTTGTTTCACGAAATGTAAAATGTTTCGCGTTTTGTGGAACAGATGTACCGGGTGTTTTGTTTATTAAATTATTTATCATATTTCACCCAGAGCCTACCGTGAATTCTATACATTATATTAAATTGCTTAACTCCTTAACTAGGACATGTCACCTATTTATAATTAACTTTTAAATTATATACCTACAATATCCAATTATTCATAGACCCTTTTCACGTAAATTGATTCTCATTTAATATAACACTACACAGTCGGATGTCTTGTTTCTTCACATGTAACGCCCCTTCTTAATTTTGTCTTTCTCAGAATTTGCAATGAGAGTTCGGCTTTTACAATATACGACCATATTTTTTAACCATTTGTAATGGAAAATATTTACACCCTACCCAATATAGATTTTGTCACTATACTTGTACTCGAAATAATACGTTTATATAACTACTGATGTGTACAATGCACATGGAATATTCATATAGTTAAATATACTAGTGTTTTGTGAAAATATAAGGTGGTTCATTTAGTTTAATAGTAGGTCATCGTAGCTTTAAAAATCGTTTTTAGTAGGCGCCTTCTTTAGAGAAGAATTTCTGCCGTTCCTTTGTTCGATAATTTAACACATGTTTAAAACCTTTTCGTAGGAGGCAAGTGTTTGTCTCGTAGTTTGAGATTGGCATGTTAAATTTAGTCTTTACAGGGTTGCAGTGTATAGTAGTTGTGCGGAAGCGTTTATTTTACTTTACTGTGCCCCATGTGTGACTTTTAATTAGTAGTTTTTACCTACTGATGATGACAACTTAGTTGTCGAAATACGTATTTAGGATACGACTAATAATTGTGGTAAGGGGTTATATACCTTTTTAAATTATATAAGTTAGAATAAAAATAATGGGTAAATTACAAAGGACCTATGATTTTGCTTTTGGAGTTAGTTTACAGCCATGAAAGAACGGGATAAACGTTATTTTCCAACTTGGCTGAAAGGATAAGGAAATTCGGTGTTTCGAAGAATATTTTATATTTTTAGCACTTTCGATGTGTTTTCACAGGTAGGTTTTCTATTTATTTCGTTATTAACTTCGAATATTCACGGGAGCGTCCTATTATGATGCTAAGCGCGTTAAAATGTAAAATCGTACTTCTGGCTCGGGTTTTTGATATTCAAATTGATTAAATAATTATTAGGTACTATTATAATGTACAATTAGCAAGATTTTATTGTGTTTTACTTAATTTTATTGAACTTTTCAGAGCAAAATAAATTTTAGATGCGTACTATATTAAATTTCGGAAAAATACTCTATTTGATCTTTACTTTTTATCAAAGCCTTGTAATGTGCAAATTACCTAGAATTTTATCTAAAATTATATTATTTTAAAGTAATACTTTGATTATAAAAATCATTTAAATAGATTCATAAAATTATTTTATAAATTTACAAATAAGTAGTAATATATTTTTAACAGGTGACTTCATTAGCTGCGCGTATCTCAAATTGTCCATTTCGCGCGCTATCACAATTTGAAATTTGGGCGTATCAAAACTAATGTCTATACAATTACTGAATATTAATAAATTAAATATCTTTTAATTCGCTTATTTGAACTGAATGAAACATAAAGTGATGAAAACAAAATTTTAATTAATATAATGAAGTGCAGACAACAAAGATTAACGGGATATTAATTTATTTAATATTTAGACATTAATTTTACATGCGTATGTACATATACAGTCACGTTCTTTTTAACATTTCTCTTGTAGTTTTACAAATTTCTAATTTTCTCATTTCTAGAAACCTGCTGCATATGAGCATATTCAGAACCATAACAATATATATATATATATATATATATATATATATATATATATATACATATAATATTTTCGTGACCTTGGTATGATATGGTAAATTCAATCAGTTGGCGATTAAAGGTCTGGTTTACTTCAAAGTATATATATTTAAAACAACCCTACATGTTTCGGCAATGATACTTTTATCAAGGATATAAAATATAATATTCATCAAGGATATTTTATATCCTTGATAAAGGCATCATTGCCTAAACATGTAGGGTTGTTTTAAATATATATACTTTGAAGTAAACCAGACCTTTAATCGCCAACTGATTGAATTTACCATATATATATATATATATATATATGAAAAATTTTGTGAAAAACTTATCTGCGCGGAATGTGCATATATCGATATTTCACTGTTTTTTACAGATCATCAGTGCACCTCACCGAAGACAGACATGATATTCACTTCTATACTACGTGTATATATACGAACTGTAATGAACTTCATGTGTATGAGAATTAATAATTATTAAATCTCATTTTACATGCGATTGTCGCTATAATTTGTTGCATTTAATTCTACAATTCGGCAAATCACTTTTGCCCTAGATTGTAGACGCAACAAGCCGCGACATCAACTGTACAAGTTGTCAGTACAAATGAAAAATTTTGTGAAAAACTTATCTGCGCGGAATGTGCATATATCGATATTTCACTGATGTCGCAGCTTGTTGCGTCTATAATCTAGGGCAAAAGTGATTTGCCGAATTGTAGAATTAAATGCAACAAATTATAGCGACAATCGCATGTAAAATGAGATTTAATAATTATTAATTCTCATACACATGAAGTTCATTACAGTTCGTATATATACACGTAGTATAGAAGTGAATATCATGTCTGTCTTCGGTGAGGTGCACTGATGATCTGTAAAAAGCAGTGAAATATCGATATATGCACATTCCGCGCAGATAAGTTTTTCACAAAATTTTTCATTTGTACTGACAACTTGTACAGTTGATGTCGCGGCTTGTTGCGTCTACAATCTAGGGCAAAAGTGATTTGCCGAATTGTAGAATTAAATGCAACAAATTATAGCGACAATCGCATGTAAAATGAGATTTAATAATTATTAATTCTCATACACATGAAGTTCATTATATATATATATATATATAAATATAATATTTTCGTGACCTTGGTATGATAAGGTAAACTTAATAAGTCGGCGATTAAAGGTCTGGTTCATTACTTCAAAGTATATATATTTAAAACAACCCTACATGTTTCGGCAATGATGCCTTTGTCAAGGGAATAAAAAATATAAATGACAGAATATAAATGTCAAATAATTGAGTTGCTATGGTTTAAATTATTCAAAGATACATTCCAATAATAATAATAAGTCATGCCTTGGTATTCCAAAAAATAGATAGCAAGGTGTGAACATATGTGTTGTTCGCTGCCAGCAGCTTGTGTCTCTTTCTGGGTATGAACCTGTGTGTTGGTTGCTGCTGGCAGCTTGCGTCTCTCTCTGGGTGTGTGATTTTGTATTTGTGTGACCGCGCAAGTGTAGGGTTTTGTATGTTAGTGCGCTCGTGCGTGTGTTTATTGACCGGTCGCGTCACTTCGAGCAGTACGATTAATAATTGTGGTAAGGGGTTATATACCTTTTTTAAGTTCTTAGCTATTAATGTATAAATATAATTTTTTATTTTTAATATTTGATAAATTCCAAGAGTTTATCAAATGATATTAAATGAACGGCTAAGAAATTAAACTACATGTGACTGGTGGAACGGCAGCTTTTATTTTAATTTCCTTTTAGTTAAACTTCAATTATTGTAATTTTGTGCGCACATTTTTTTTAGAAGAAACTTTTTTCAGATTTTTCAGGTAGTTGAGGAACATACTGTATTGATGGATATTTTTTCGGTGTGTTTGCTAGTTTATTATCCCCATATTTTGTTTTATTATTCTGTTATATAGTGTGAATGGATAATCATTGTCTTATAAAATTGTTTTTATTTTCTATAATATTCCTTTTCTGTACTAGGGGCTGGTTAATTTCATGGCTCTATCTACAAGATTCTTAATCACGCTTTTTTATCGAAAATGGCGGGATATTAATTTTTCCAAGGATGTAGGTTTAGCATACCAGGTAGTGTAGATTTTATTATTATTTTTTATTAAGGTCATGTCTAGGAAATTTATTTTGTTATTCATGTCTATTTATATTATGAATTTTATTTGTTTATGTTAACTGTTAAATAATTTTAATGTTATTTTTTTTGGAGGGTGAAGGTAGCTAAAATGCAATCGTCAGCATATCTTCTATTAAATGGAAGTTTGAAATGAATTGTAAAATGCGGTTTGTTCGAGATCTTCTAGAACTAATTGGCTACCACACTGGAAATTGGAGATTGGAAATCTACACTACTTCGAATAATATAAAGCCGCTTTGCAGTATCTCTTCAATTATGTTCAGAAAAAAATAAAATTCAGGTCAAACTTGAATTGCGCTTATATTATTCTATTCTGATAGTTCGGAAATTAAGTTGTAATAAATAATGTTAGGTAAATATAAATGAAATACACTGATTTAAAAGTTTCAAAGTTTCATTTTATATTTCCACTACAACGTTGCTTCACCGCTCTGCGACTTCATCAGGTGGATGAATAATGGTAAATCTACAATTGTACTAGTTATTATATACTTAACGTAATAGATTACTAGTTTAATCACAGTAGTGGAGACTTACATAGTTCAGTTTGATCATTTAAAGCTAAACCTTAATTTTGTATATCTAGAAATTTCTAAAGATTTTACTTAACAGATTAGGTTTTTTCTTTTATTTTGAATATGAAGTATTTTAAAGTTATTTTGAAACTATGGTTATGTTCTCTACAATGATTAGCAAAGGTAGAATCTGACTTTTTATCTCTGTAATTTCTTTGATGCTTGGACACACGCTGGGTAAAAGTTCTTTCAGTTTGGCCAATATAAGATATATTACACTCAAGATTAACCTATAGGCACCAGAGTTCGATTTTTTGTCCGTTTTGTTCTTATTGTTTTTTAAAAATCTTTCAATCGTGTTATTAGTTTTGTAAGATAAGGTACCGCTAGTAGCTTTTCGTTTAAATTATTGATTTTGTCTGAAGTTTTACCAACATAAGTTAAGGAAGAATACTGTACCGAATCGTTTATTGACATTTTAAGATATATCAACGAGCGGGAATATGCTTTTATTTTGTGTCGGAGGAAATTATTGATAATATTATATGAATAGTCGTTATTTGTTGCAATAGTATGTATTCTGTACTATATGCCTATACATGCCTCTTTCTTTCATCCGCTAAAATACAAACTAGCCTCATATGAATTTATGATACCTAGACTGGTGAATACACCACTTGATAAAACTAATTTCAACCTAGAATTATATAGAATACATACAACATTGTAGTGGATATCTATAATAAAATTTTGAAACGTTTAAATCAGTGGATTTGATTTATATTTCGTTATAGATGTCAACAAGTATGTCCCACACCAATTATTTTTTTAATGTTAGGTAATATTTTTTTTGTTCAAAACTAAGGAAAATTAATTTATAAGAAATCCTTAGCCGTTCGAAAATGATAACCACTTTTCAAGTATTTTTCTTTTACTTATTTCAATAAAACGTATAGATATCAGCCCATTACTTAAACAAAAGAAAAATAAAACAATTAATTTACCGTGTAATATGTTATTAAAATATTTTTACAATTGTATAAATTCAGCGCGTACAAGAATATCGATTTAGAATTTGATAATAGAGATAAATTGAGTAGTAGATAATATTTTGCTTCATTCTGTTCTTAATTTAGGCTAACACGTGGTTCTAGACGAAAAACAAGTAATTTCAATTTATTATGTACGTTGTTGGATTTTCGCATATCAATCACTCTAATGATAAAACTTGTGTCAACATTGTGGATAACGTCCTACCTAAATATCAATCAAATTGTACTCCTAATTTACAGCTGTTCATTTGCTTTCAGTTTCACGACATTTATGACGAATGATATAACTGTAATCAGTGTAATATATCAACCTTACTCTGAAATCGATATCTAAAATTGAACAGCGGCATTTTTTTTAAGCATAATTACAAAATAGATCTTTTATATAGGGCCAATTTGTCATTTTAACATGGTATTAAATGAATTATTCTTTAATTTTATTTTAGTGGTTTCGTTTTAAGATTGATTACCTTTGACGAAACTGAAAAAAGAATCTACGTAAAGGAATAATACTTCAGGTCGATGCATAATTTTCAAGCGTTTTTGGTTTCTAGCGTGAGGGTTCCCTGAAAAAGGAAAAAGAGAAAAAGGCTTATGTTAAACAAAACTGTCACATCAGACCAGTTGTTTCTTATGTTACCGCACCTTCTGTTAAAATATCTAAAATACTTATTGATATTATTATTAAATAAGAAAAAATCTTATGAATTAATTAATAAAATCAACAATATTTCAATACCTCATAATGCAAAACTAGTATCATATGACGTTAAAAATTTATTTTAAAGTGTCCCCCCATCCGAAACCGTTATTTTAATTGATAATTTACTTATAACTAAGAACATTAACCCGGTAATTAAAGGTGAAATCTTAGATTTACTTCAATAATTAAATATACAACTTCTAGTGAAGGTCTAATAATAACCCCTAAGTCCATTAGTATCAGACATTTTCATGAACCATTTAGTATCCATCATTTTAGTAATCCTCTAAGAAAGCATATTTTGTTTTAGCATTGATATGAGACGATATTGTACTTTGGTTCCAATAACACAAAGGCTATTAAATTTGCTACAGGAATTTGTCAATTCTATTTATAAAAATATTGAATTTATCATGGAGCAAGAAGTAAACAATAGCATTCATTTTTTGGATCTAACTGTTAAAAAAATTAACACTAAATTAGAGACATAGAGAATCCGATACAGACATAATTATGCATAATTTGTCAATAAACTCCATACAATACAAATTAATAGGTTTCCATAGATTCTTACATAGATTAATTAATTATCCTCTATCCAAAGAAAATGATGACAAATGACTAACTTTAGTTAAATAAATTGCAATCAATAATACTTGCACAGGTACTCTAATTGAAGATATATTGTTAAAAAGAAATTGCGAACATAATCTCTATGGTATATCCTGTAATAAAGGATAAACAAAATTCAAAATTTAGATTACAAACGTATATTGGGGAACCTGATGAAAGATATTTCAATGTATTAAAAAAAAACTTAATATAAACATGGTTTTCAAAATTAATAATTTATCCAAGCACATTAATGCAATAAAGAGAGAACAGATAAATATAAGAAATATGGAGTCTCTAAGTTAACGTGTGGATGTGGTAAGATATATTTTGTCAAACTGGAAGATGGTTTGAAAAACGTAGTATTTAGAAATAAAAAAACAAGATTCAACTTTTGTCAATCATCTATTAGAAGAAAACCACACATTCAATAAGCATTTTAAAATTTTACGTTTAGAAAATAAAGGGACTAAACTAAATTTACTAGAAAGTTTAGAATTAATAAATTTAAACAATTACAAATTTTACTTAAGGACTTAAGGATCAATTAGATTTAAATAACTCACCTTTGTTAAATTTATTAATTTAAAGTCACCGTTTTGACAATAATAGAAATTCACATTTTATTAAAAAAAATTTTATTTGTAAACACGTTTAGTACTTCATAATATAACAGTAAGGGCCGACCAGATGGGCCACGTATTTTCACGACAATATTTTTGTAAATTCTTAGATTTTAAGGATATTATACAATAATATTAACCTTGTTCATTTTCTATTTTTTTATATATGTATACGTATTTAGTTTGTAAGTACTCTAGTACGTACCTGATGAAGCCACTGTGCTGGCAAAACAATTGTTTTTTCACGAACTAATATTAATAAAGTGAAGACTTGAACTATGAGTTTTATTTCTATTTTTATGTCAAAGTTATTTTAATTTCGTATTATTGTCCAACTGAATAGTTTTTAAATTCGTAAATTTGTGCAAAGATTGTATTAATTATTATTGACCAAGAAAATATAAAGTTTCATTAAGTAGCAAAAAAAAAAACTATTATTTCTGAGGCATCGTTTTGTTGGAGTTCAACTATAGAGTTAATGTATCGGAAGCCGCTAGAACCATTTGTACCGTTTGCCGAGAAAATTTAGTTGGGAAGAGTACAGCATGAAAATAGCTCTCTCAATTTAAAGCAGGTAATTTTAACTCAAAGAATCTCAACGTTTGGGGAGACCATCGGACTTTGATGAAGGTCGTCTGAACTCATATATTTCTGAACTTTAGTGGAGTCTACACCCTACCATAAATATACATCTACAACAATTCTTGAAAACTACAAATATCAACTCTATTGAAGTATTAGAATACATACGGATAAACAAATTTCATAGCATAGCAATCGCACAAAAACAAAATAACATTAATGACACATTTGCATTGTGTTTTTGTGCTACTGCTTGGTATATCATCTGAGCTGCACTATTATATCTACGAGTATATTAGCATACTCGTATTCTCTTCCTGCTAGTATTACACTGACATTAACGACATATCTGCATGTGTTACTATTTTGTGAATTTTTATAATTATGGTTATTATTATTATTACACAATTATGTACACTGGCTTGCAACAAAATCCCGTACACTTTAGTGTGAAGTCAGATTATTTTTTAAGATTTTTTACTATTGTAAGCTGACTTTAGATTTGCCAGATTTGACACATAAGATACGAAGTAAATGTGATGTGATCATCAACATATATAGTCCATTTGACAGTGAGGTATTTAGTATAAAATCAAATACAAAATTTGGTTAATATCATATATTGTTAATACGAATATAGAAGGTGTCTAATTATGGTCAGTACTTAATCATTGCGCCATTAGCATCTATAACCTGTGCAACCTTTCTTGGCATTGACAGAATAAGGTTTCTCCAAATCTCCTTATCCTCGCTTAATTCATCCCAAACATTCTCAATTGCCGCACATAATTAATTTTTATTACGGAATCTTAAATTTCGTTTATATATTCGTTTTACCATTATACCCAAACGTCTTCAATCGGATTTAAATCCGGACTGTACCATGGCCAAGATAATATGTCAGGGTTCTGATTGGTAATCCACTTTGTGATAACTCTGGCGGTGTGCACAGGATTGTTTATCATGTTGAAAAATGAAAGTATTAATAGGGTGTTTGTGATACTGACGGAAGCATAACATTCTTTAAAATATATAAATATAATTGAGAGTTTAAATGCCCTTCAATTTGCCATGTAACTCCCGCACCCTGTGCGCACATCCATGACCAGACGTTAACAGAAAATCTTCCAGATCTATTTGGCAGAGACACATATCTTTCATCACATCTTGTGTTTCTTGGGCGGTACACATTTACGTGATCATTATTTCAGGCAAGCCTGGAATATTTTTTCGTCCAAAAATACTACACTTTTCCAGAAATTTTGTTCACGATGTATATAATTTAATGAAAATAAGACTGTGGATTGTTTCCGACTCGCTTCTTAATGTTCACGCCGGCGTGAAGGTTTTACTAGAGACCGAACAGGAGAGGTGGATGACTCATCGGCAACGAACGTACTATGGAACATTTGTATTTTTAAAGTTTTTAATTTTATTTATATAAGTATACTTATAATCATAAAACGGGTATATATACGGCTACAAAATACGAAATACATTTTTATTTATTCATTTTGCAGTTCAAGTTGAGTAAAGGAGTATTAATATTTACTAGCAATACTTTCTCAAGGTTCTCTTCTGTAAAATTTGTTCTCTTTGAATGAGATACATCCTTGTAAATAGAGAATGTCCTTTCTACATCGCAACTGGTTATAGGTGCATAATGGAAATATTCTTTTATTTCCGCGAATTTTGCAGTTGTTGTGGCATTGCCCCCATACAAAATTGCCGCAATGTTATTAAATCTGGATTTCGACTAAACACTGCGTCCAACTTTTGCCGAAGGCCACATTCGAAGTCACTTGGAACAGTTTTCAAATTATTAATAGCCACATCTAATATAGCTAAACCATAATTTAATTTGAGATTTCGATTTTCAAAATAAGTCATTAGTTTTGGCAGATTTCCAAAGTGTTTCTGAAGAAAGTACAACTGATTTTTTAAATGTGGAATTTGTGTTAGTTCCTTGCGCTCAGAAATACTCCGAGTATCGAAATTCTCTGCATAAAAACTAGTAGTTTCCAACCATGTCCCCCATCTAGTTATTACTGGAGAGGGAGGCAGTGACAATGATGGCAGTTTTTCTTCTGGACAGGTGTCTCTGATATATTCACAGATTCTGTGGAGAGCATGTGCTACACAAGTAATATGCAGCATATTAGGATATGTTTTCTTCAATAGTCTGCCTCTTTTTAACATATACGCAGCACTATCACTGACAAATAAAAGTATTTTTTCTTTGTACGTGGCGTCCGAATGAAGCATTTTTCGCATATTCTCGTTAATGGTTTCAGCAACTGTTTCCGCATCAGCTCTATTTATAACACTTGTTGCTATTACATATGAGTTATAGGGAATAGTTGGATGTAGTACACCAGCTACAACATTTACCACACAGCGTCCTAACATATCCACCGTTTCGTCGGCGCTTATCCATATGAATTGATTTAAAAGATGGCTCCTAATGCGTTCTACTGTTCTCGTATAGCACCTAGAAACATAATATTTGCGTAAAGTTGATTCATCAAGAACATTTCGACCAGTATATTTTTGAAGAAATATTTTTAAAGTGGGATTGCTAAGTTTATTTAATGGAATATTAGCCGCCATAAAAGTTTTACAGAGTTCAGATGTGTTTGCGATCCTAAGTGACGAATTTTTGACGATATTTTACGGATTTTGTAATAAATTTCGGAATTACTGACAATGTTTTACAATGCCGTTCTTGACATTCTTCCATATCATGTCTGAAAAATTAACTTAAACAATGCTCTAGATCTAAATAAATGAAAACTAAAAATGTGTGCGTAAGTTATTGAAACTGAACGAAATTCAATGTCGAAATAATTGGTAGAAATAGATTCAATCAAACGATATTAAACAGGATCTATCACAAAAATTACGATGTAATTAACAGTTTAAACTATGAAAACAAGAAACTTACTCACAGCACTTTATTTATCTTACGAAATATAAACTAATAAATAAAATACATTATAAAAACCCCGCTTCTATCTACGCTCATGAAAACACTTTAAAAAATACTATATTCTCCGAATACAATAGCTGAGTTGTCCATTGTTATCGTGCGAGACCTGGTGTCCGAGTAAGTCAAACAAATACTTCATTGAATTACGCCGGGATGTACTGTGCGACGTTATACACAATTCCAATTGCCGATTGCGTTTTATGGAAATTGCATCCGTTCTCTAGTTATAATTAACCGAAAGCAACAAACCCAATTCATTACAATTTGACGTTCTTAAGCAGTAGTAAATAGCAAACCTGTTACCGTTCGACGTGCCCGATTAGGGACGTGAAAATTAAATTAAATAAATCGTACAGAATAAGCAAAGCAGGTTGCCATTTGACGTTCCCAAGCAGGAACGTAGCAAGAGACTACACGCGTTACAATTTGACATACATAACTGAACCATCTTCTGTCCCTATATTATTTTCTTATTTATAAGGTTGTAGATTTTGCACGTATGTTTTATTTCTCATTCTGCCCCTTTTTGTTTTATTTTCTATTTTCCTGAGGAAACGCATTTATTCCTGATATTATCCATATCTTACTACTTTACATTAAAAATTGTCCAACTACTTTCTTAAGGATTTCTGTTTTTATCTATTTTAGTATTTCTTTTCTTCCCGAAAATTATATCTCCATTATCCAACAGCAGTGGTTTCAGATCATATCCTTGGTTTATTCATTATTTACTGTGAATTATTCCAATTTTTCGCTACGTATTCCTAGGAAGTTTTTATTATCTCTATGAATAGCTTTTACTACCTCTGCTTGTCTTCTATCTACTGCTCGCCCTTCCAGGACTATTCATGTCTTGTCTTCTTATTCAGTCTAAAGCTATTTCAAGATCCACAAAACATGTGCGAATCATACTTATAATCATACATACTTTTTTTTGTTTATAAATTTTTTGCTAGCTTGTCTTACCATAAATATTAAGATTTACGATATCTCCGACTTCCAAATCATCGCGCCGTGTCTTCCATGGTAATTTTGACTTCATTTTTTATTTTTTTCCAAACATCCAATTCAAAATCCTTCGTGGCGCACTAGAGACTGGTACTCACCTATAACAAATACGAGGGCTAATTTATATATAAGGTTTCGTCTCCAACAACGCCTTTGTGTGAGTAGTGGGGATAGAAACAAGTTCTAACCTGGAAACGGTGATTTCGAATATTTCGTCTTAGCATGCAACGTTTTATTTTCCTGTGTACTGTCGTTAAGTAACAATGATATTTATAATGAGTTCATTTTCGAATATGTATACCAAGCAGCGATCAATGTTGAATTCAATTATCAACACGACGCGACGCCGAAAATCAGGGGCTGTCAATGTAATAGCGTTTTCCTGATTCTCCACGTGTCCGAAAATTCAGTACAGTTCAATTAGTGCAGAGAGTCATGTTCACTATTTTCTGGGATGCAATGTTATTCATTGATATCGACTATTTGCCGAAGGGATCACTACAGAACCGTATCCGTAGAGTAAGGTCAGAAAGAACGATTTTTTTCTTGTTCCACGACAGCGCCAGACCGCATTGCAGCAACGAAACAATGAAAACCGTTACGCATTTTTTGCATTCTCCGTATAGTCCTAATTTGGCACCTTAAGGTCTAGTTGTTCTCAAAGTTGAGAGAGGTATTGAAAGGTCAACATTCTTCATCAGACATTGAAGTTTTGACTGCTGTCCGCAATTCGATTAACAGTGAACAAAAAATATTTTCATGGACCGAATGAAGAAATAGATTCAGCGTTTAGAGAAATTTATTATTGATTATTATGTAGAAAAATAATGATGCAACAAATTTGCTTCATTTTAAGACTAGGTTTTATATTTTATCTTTTCATATTTTTATTTTATAAAGTCGGAGACGTTATATATCAATCCGCTTTTGTACAATATCTCCTGTTTTCGCTCTTACATACAAGCATTACATTTCCTGTATTCAATTATTTGCTTTCTTTATCATTTATTGATTTTGTTAACTGTTTAATTCTTTCTTCATCTATATACTTTATAATTTTGCGAATTAGACTGTCTCATTTTGTTCCATTTCCTCCACCTGAAATATTCATGTTAATGCATTTTTAATATAAATATATATTCAATGTTGAACAGAAGCATATTTTAATGAATTTTATTGGCGTATCAGATTGAATTAATTTTTAGTACTATTTTAACTGAAGAAGAAACCAACATAAATTAATAGACTAAGTAACAGAACAAAATTTAATAATAGTGTGTTCGTTATAGGCACTCTAATATTGAAAGCCATTAAATTTTAGAGTCTGTATTAATATAAAGTTAATTAGACAGCGTGGGTTTCAACTATCCTAAATTATAACCTGTCTATTTATTTATCTTTACGTATACTTTTAATTAAATCATTAGTTATGAATTGACAACTAAGATGAAGATATAAACATACGTTTCCTTAACCTTCCGCTACTCGCGTGAATTTTATGACATTGTTGCTCGCTGCGGACTAATAGTCCGCCAAAGGAGATAACTTTTAAAATTAATTTAAATCAAGTTTTTAAGTTAAGTTTTTCTGGAAATGCAGTAAATATACTTTTAGAAATATTAAAAAGTTTATTATTATTATTACATCACAGAATATATACAAAAAGAAACTAAACTCTTATTACTATGCTTAGTTAATATATTCAGATACAAAATATTAAAGGTAATTGAGGAAACATAATCACTGTAACAATCGGAACATACATATTGCTATGGATTTTTTTTTTAAATAATATTAAAAATTATTTAAAATAAATCTACTATTATTTTTGGATTAATATGTATATCCGATATGTTTTAAATTTCATGTGTGAGATAAAAACTAGTTTTATATTCGAGGCCAATGTGTTCTTGAGGCCTAATATAATTCAAGATTTGCTGTATTACGAGAAAGTTGTGTTTTTCAGATATATATTTTATAACAAAATAATTTGAAACATACATGAGTGGGTAAAAACCACACCAATTTGTATAATACAAAAGTATTTTTAATAATATTTTATATTATTAAAAATACTTTTGTATTATACAAATTGGTGTGGTTGGTATGTTTCAAATTATTTTGTTATATACGCATTCGGTTCGCCCGACAAGTAGTGAAGACACGATAATACAGTTTTTTATAGATATGGTTGTTACCGTCTATAGAAACACGTTGCTTAGTTCGGCCGTTATTATGTAGACAGCGCTGAATATTCTTTCTGGTTGATAGCAAGGTAGTTATGTTTGGTTGAATGTATCTCTTCTCCAGCAGGGGCGTACCGACGATCCTGTAGAAAGGTGAAATACGTATCTGCGTCTCTGGAGAGGAGATACATTCACAAATATATAACTTGTATTGTGTTCTTCACACCCCATTTTTAATAATATTTTTATATTATTAAAAATACTTTTATATATTTTATATATCGTTAATTTAGTTCGGGTTGTTTTTGATAGTGTTCATTTGTTGTTGGTATTTATATTTAATTGCCGAGATTTCTACGAGATTGTTATTCTCGTAATTTTGATATAGTATTTGATTAAACAACTTTTTCTCGTAAACGTGTCTCCAGTAATTTTTTTATGTAAGTAAAATTATATTCATAAGACGTCTTAGTTCAAAAAAGCTTTTAAAAGTGTATTTCAATTGTATTAAAATAATTAGTTAAGAGTCTTAATTATTAGAAATAATTAATAAAGATTATTATTAACATTTCTATGTTAATATTATAATTATAATTTGTTCGAGAGGATTTAGGGTTTTTTTTTGCACATGTTATTTGCGAATGTGTAAATTTTGAACGTGTTTCAGATTATTACTATACAGTGTGGTTCTCTGGGGAGAAATTAAAAATAAACTTTATTATTTTTAGATAAGTTTGATCGGAGTCATTAAGAGGATGTTTTTTCATTCAGTCAGCTGTCAATATTACAGTGAATATATTTTACCTCATGTATGATTGTAAAATACAAAATCTTTATATTTTATACAGATAGATTTTTTTTCCCTTTTGGATTTTTTTGTATTAAATATTCAGTTTAAATTTTATCCTGTGTTTCATTTTTGCTATAACATCAATATTGCTGTTGAAGCTTAATGTATATAAAATAAGAACAAAAATTGTGGACTTTTTACTGGTGTTTAAATAACTTTGTAGAAACAGTCACGACTTTCCGATTGGAACCTGAGAAGTTAGAAGTCTCATATTTTGAAAATGCACCGGCTGAGTAACCTAGTTGGGTAAACTAGTTGTGGATGGTGGCGCATTAAATCTACAAACCACTATTCATAGCAATATGTGGAGTGTTCCCCGCATATGTCTACTCCACATTTTTTTTTACAATATCTTGTCGGTCGATTCTTCTTTCTATCGCAAAAACGACAACGTCCACGAGTGTTAATTAGAGTTTGTTGTGCATTTTCAACTGCTTTCAAACCCATTAATTAACGAATTCTATTTTTTATTCTTCGAAAAATATTTCTTTGTTGAGATCTTAGACGCATGCGCTCTTCTACCAATTGAAATGAAAGATTCTGCAAAAACTCCCTTCTACGAAAGCGTAATAGTTCGGGCTGATTCAAACAATATATTACCATTGCATTTATGCCGGCAATATTTAGGAAAACAACCATAGGCCATCGTCGAGTGTTTCTAGCACAATTATAAGCTGCGCATAGCTTGCCAACATAGCTTGCCAGCTTGCCACCCCTCCTTTCGTGTTATTATAATCAAGTATTATATCTGGTTTACCAGATGCTTCGTCAAGTCTATCGTCACGATGAAGACTGGAAACTAATAACACGTTTTTGTTTCTCTTAGGTATATATGTCTCTTCTCACATAAATCTTTGTGACTTTGACTTGTTTCCATATTTAGTATAACATTTATGACTAGGGTGGACCAATTCGGAGCGAAAGCAGAGGCGTGACTAATGAATTAGTTCCCGCGTGCTCCATTGCACATACGATTACTTAGTATGTTGTTCACGGTCATCGGGTGTACACGTATAATAGCAGCAGGAAAGTGTATTCTGTGTATTTAATAATGTTGAAGGAGCGTACAGTAAAAAAACCGCTATCATCAAAGTTAGTCAATAGGTTTATTGAGAGTCACGCCTCTGCTTTCGCTCCGAATTGGTCCACTCTACTTATGACCGTGTGGTTCCCGATACTCTATTAATGTTCTGAGCGGTAATTAACAGAGAGACTTAAGCAATACACTTACTTTTAATTCGCAATTGTTTTACAGACTATGTTGCTATATTTTATTAATGCTTTTATAGACATACCTGCGTTTGTAATTATTTTTCGTTTTGTTACAGATAGTTTCAGTCGTTAGAAAGCCGGCAATGCGAACCCCGCGGAACATGTTTATCGTCAATTTGGCAGTTTCGGATCTCCTTCTATGCACCGTAACAATGCCTTTGACGTTAATGGAAATTCTAACTAAGTACTGGCCTCTAGGGAATTACTTAATATTATGCAAAATGAAAAGTGCATTGCAAGCAACGAGTATATTCGTAACCACAATTACCATAGCAGCTATAGCATTGGATCGCTATAGGGTAAGTTAATTTTATTCAATTACGTATATTCGAAATTCTACTTGCCTTACTCATTTCGTATGCCATTTTATTAAACTATAAATAATTAATGTAGTTAGTTTAAGAAGCACTTCTATCGCACTTACACAAGTTAAAAAAGAGTGCAAGGGTTTAACTTAAAAAGAAATAAAATATATTATTTTATGTCTGGAACTCCTATATTTTCATTAATGACTAATAAATTGCAAGAGTTCTATGAATATTTAGTAAAATATATGTACTATCATTTGATAGAAATATTTTTTGATAATTCCTTATTCTTCCAAACGAATTCATTTCTTTCTGATCCTTTTCTTATTTTTTATTTGAATAAATTTCAGACGAAATGCGTCGATTTTTTAATAAGCTTTTTGGAGATGTACAAGTATTTTTAAATAGCAAATCGTAATTGAAATTGTTGAATTTAAATTTTCTCTTTCATGGTATCTCATAAATTTGAATTTTGTCGCTGAATCTAATAAAGTTATAAAACGAAATTGATTACATCTCCTGATATCGCTTTTAGAAACTCGTTTGTATACTGCCAATTCTTTCGGCACTCCTACTAAAGTATTTTCTAACATAAGTATTACACAATTTTTCTGTTTTACATTTTGCAAAATCAATAGCTAGTATTATTAAGTGGATATTTTCCTCTTGTAAATTAAATTCATTTTTTTAAATTTTCTTTATTTAATCGGATTGGTTCGGCTTTTACTTGATTAAGATCCATAATTTAAAATATAAGTAAAACTAATAGTTAAAAATCTTCACTTTTTTAATACGCAATCGCAAAACGACAATTGTTTCATCAGCACAGTGGCTTCATAAGGTACTTGCAACTAAAGAGCACGTTACAAACTAAATTAAAAATATAAAATCAACAAGGTGAGTATTTATTATTTTACAACGTTTTTAAGAAACCTTAGAGTTTACACAAATATTGTAGGTAGTGAGAAAATGTGGCCCATCTGGTCGGCCCTAACTGTTATGGTTTCGGATACTAAACATGTTTACGCATAAAATTTGTTTTAATAAATTAAATGTACATTTCTATTATCGTCTAAGTAGTATTTAAATGAATAAGAGCCGGTAATATATACAGCGAATAAATCTCTAAATAACAACTTGACGAATAAATTTATTCAACGAATAAATTGAAATCTGGTATTATAAAAAATGCATGCAAGTAAAATAAGTTTTTGTAGAACAACTCTGAATAGCTATGTATTTTGCAGTTTAGCGTTTCGGTAAACGATTGAGCCACTGAATAAAATGAAAAGATTTAAAAAAATCCTAATTCTTTACTAATTCTTCTTGATTATATTTGTAAAATACAAACCGATAAATCTGGGATTATCAAAATTCAAGTTGTTAAACCACAAAATATAAACTTTTAAAAATAAGGTTATGTTTATTTGAACATGTGGAGCAAACAGCTGTTCGCATTTAACCAATGAAAAACGTTTAATACCACGATTTTCTTAGGTGTAAACTAATTGGTAGATTTACTTGCTTAGTTTCCTTATTTGCTATTTATAATACCCAATCTATAGAATAAATTAATTTTATTTTATAAAGATAAAACAGATAAAAATAAGAAATCTGGAGTCTATAAGTTAATATGTGGATAAGGTAAGATATATGTTGGTCAAACAGGAAGGTCGTTTGAAAAACGCATTGCCGAACATTGTTCTTCGTTTAGAAATAAAAAACAAGATTCCACTTTGCTAATTATCTATTAGAAGGACATCACACTTTCAATAAGGATTTTCAAATTCTATATTTAGAAAATAAAGGAAATAAATTCACGCATGTAATGAAAGCATTTCTTACACCAGTTTTTGGTCGAGCGTATCATCGCCAAAGGTTTATGGCCTCCTGATTTAAATTTACTGGAAAGTTTAGAAATCAATAAAATTAAAACAATTACGAATTTTACTTAATGATTGATTAGATTTAATTAAATCATTTAGATGATAATAAAAATGTACATCTAGTTTTTAAAACAAATTCTTTGCGTAAACAGGTTTAGTACCCTATAGTATAACAGTACGGCCGATGGGCCACATTTTCTCAATACCTACAATATTTGTGTAAATTCTTAGATTTTTTAAAAATATTGTAAAATAATACTAACCTTGTTTTTATATTTTTAATTTAGTTTGTAATTTGCCCTTTAGCTACTCTGCTGGCAAAACAATTGTCGTTTCACTATTACGTATTAAAAAAGTGAAGATTTTAACCATTAGTTTTATTTCTATTTTCTTTATTTAGTTATAACGTAGAGTTTAAATTCAATTATTTGATCCATAAATTGCCAAGATTTGTTCATCTCGTTCACAATTGTTTTAATTCCTCAAGAAATAACTGAAAATCTGTCATACATGAAACAATAAACTGTAAGTTGCCGGTAAGTTCACTGCAGCACTATTTAGATTAAATTCTAACCGTTTTTTTGGGGCATTTTCATTAAATTTATATATTTCATCACACACCTAATTTACGGTGAATCACTTCGTTGATAACATAATTTGAAACATTGGAAACTATCACTCTTAATATCTTTTATTGGAACCTTTGAAAATGGTCAGTGTTTCATATACTTGCACTGCCCTGTAGCTATATACTTTAGGTCTAAATGATTTTAAAAGTGACTTTATGAATAAGGAGTTTGTTCTCGATATCGAGTGATAATTCTTAGAAGCCAGTAGAATCTATAAGTTATATACCAAGTTGCTTGCTTTTATTGAAGATGTACTTTCTCCAATTCAAATGAATGTGTAAATACTTTACGCTTTCAGATTATGGTAGAATCTTGTTATTTGTAGAGCATATTGTGTGTTTGGTGGTGAAACTTACATAGTTTCATTTGTTTTCGTTGATCGGAATGTGCTGCTTGCTTCAAGTCATGATTGTATAATGTCTATGCCTGTAGGTTTTGTTTTGAAATTAAGTTTTTTCTATCAGTTTGAATCATACCTGAGAAATTGTTTATAGTGCTGTACAAGTAAATTTGTTGAAACTGAAAGTTATATTTAAAAGATAAACTATCACTTAATATACAAAAAACGTATTTCTGAATACAAATGAATACAAATATATTTGAATACAAACACATGGGCACACGCAACATATTTAACCAATTGTCACTTCAATTTCAGACACATGTGTTTGGATCTAACGAACTCCTCAGTGCAGTTATAAAGTGACGTCTTAAGATTAGCTCCCGTAATATAAGCACAACCTTATATCGTCAGCTGAGAAGAGATATTCTCCTGAGATCTGGCAGACAATAGAGGCACAATTTCTCTCGTACGACTACGCCGCTACTCGCTAAACCAGGACGTCACTTTATAACTGCACCGAGGAGATAGTTAGATCGAAACATCTGTAATCGATCGTGTAGTTAAGTGATTATTGGATAAATAAGTTATGTATGTCAATGTGTACAGATACCGATACCTTACTATTAACATATTGCTACGTACTACGTGCAAGCAATAAAAATCGCAAACACTGGCCTTGATGAGCTTCGAAATCAAATAGTCTTCCTCGGACTTACCTTTCGTTGGCTGGTTGCTCTTAAACATAAAAGTCAGCCAGCCAGTACCACGAATCTAGCTTTAGTGAAGACGACACGGGGTTCTTGACGAAACGTTTTTAACTATGGCTATATTCAAAAAGGGCGCCACCGTGATTTAGAGGCAGCAAATTCCAAAGAAGAATAAAAAATGCAACATCATAGCTAAAAATATTTGTCTATAATAGAGCTCAAACAGGGGTTTTATTTGCTCAAGCCAATATCGCATACTGCGATCAAGACCCTTTTGAAAAAGTCAATGAAAGGCTCAATAAGTTAGAAGCAGAAAATGTGTTGGAGCTAGAATAAATGAGCACAAAGAAAGGACGATCATCTAAGTGGGCCTAAGTAGTGAGAGGACGATATTCCAAGCAGAAGTGCCCTCATTGCATCATTATGATGGAGAAATTCCATACAAGTGGCATGAATCGCAACGTAGCAACCTTCGTGATAGCCAAGCAAAGTTAAAGTCACTGAATTTAGTACAAGCTAAATCCATTCCCATTCAAGCTAAATCCAAACTTGAATGGCATTGTGTGTGTGTGTCTTAAACAAACTCAGTGATCACAAGAAAGTGACATTAGCCTGGATCCCAGGCGGAAGAATTAGCTAAACAGGCTTAATCTACAACCTTCATCGGAGCCTTCTTTGTAAAAACAATTATTATAACAGCAATGAAACTGTGGGCTGCAAATAGACCTAGGGAACGTAAAAAAATCACCAGGCGAACGACATTTCTTTTGGGAATATTCGTCTAAGTTTAGATCAGACCTACTAAATAGAGACAGAGTCTGTTACAATAATAGACGGGCTCATTGCCTCATTCTACGCTCAATAAAAATACGAGTAATATAATTCGATAGAAAAAAGCTTCCAGCTCAGATTAGATTACATAAAGTGGCCTTAAAGTCTATTCTACTGCAAAGGGTCTCGATCTATTCTAGTCTACATTCCTCCTTAGCGTACTTCCTCCAGACGTACTGTTTTGATTAAACATATCAGTTCGAGGCTGTAGCGTTCTCTAACGACGCATGAGGACCACCGTAGATCTAGAAAAGTCGAGGTAGTATTGTCTTTACAGTTGTCTCGAATAATCTAATCTGAGTTGAAAGCTACAAATACTGGTGCTATACCTAAAAACACATAAACTTGTGGAATAGCAATTATTGTCCATTACATAAGCCAACCTAATGGCCGATCCTAATAAAATTGCCGACCTCTTTGATTTGTTCATCAGGAGAAAATAAAATTTTAATATTAGCCTCAATATCAAATTAGAAACGATTGATCAATTTAAAGTACTAGCCATCTTTGGCAGAAGTAAATGTTGGAAAATACAAGTTGTATGTCTACATGCACAGATACAGATATGTGTAATGCATATCTGTTTCATTTGTAACAAAATAAATGATCCATATTGCCAAGGGAGTAAAGTCTGCGGTAGAAATTAGAGAACTCATCATGGAAAAACAAGGAGTAGAAATATTTGGGGTGCTTGATTAACCTGTGTCTCCTCGCCTCTCACGTATCAGAATGCTTCATTTATGTAAATCCCTTATCAGAGTGCTAGATTTCCCCTTGCCTTGGCATCTTTTAATTAAGTGCTTAAAATGATGGCCTTCGACTTCAATGCACTTATTGATCCGCATTTCAAATGAGTGTAGGCAAGTTCTTGAATTTAGACACACGTGTTGTTGATACTTGATTGAATACTTTGCATTTGAGATAGCCCCATAAAAATAAATTTGGCGAAGTAAGATCTGGTGATCTAGCAAGCCAATTTCATGGATTACAGTGCCATCTATCATAAGTTGAAAAAAATCTTTCAGGCAAATCCTACGTACTATTTCCAGTAAATTTCGAGAATGTAATAAAATATACGGGTTTCTATTTAAGATTTCAAAGTTACACTGCCGAACTTACATGGAGGAAGAGAGACTGATTCTATCACTAATGTATTTTCTCCATTGAATTATTAAATTTTGAATCACGACATTTTTTTTTTCTAAACTGCTTATTTTTCGAGATATTTGAAAGTTTCTAGTTAAAAAAATACACCCGGTATAAATCTAAAGCTAAACAGATGCTACTTAAATAATAATTTTTGAGTGTTTTTTTAGAATGACTTTCAATATATTTGATACTGACTTACTTTTTGTCTGTAGGGTAATAAATATAATTTTAAAAGCTTAGTTTAACGACAACAATCTTAACTAGGGGTAATAAATTTGCTACAGATTAGAAGTGTTGTTTTTATAATAGGACAATTTGTGTACATAAAAAACAAAAACAAACTAGATGTGTTACCTCTCAATTTAGTAACACGTTAGTTATAGTGACTCTGACTTAATTTACTCTATCAATCTATTATATTTTAATCAGCTAAACGCATAAACACCCACTGAAACAAGTAAGCAGCAATGAAATACCTAGTTAACATGTGATACAAAAGCAACCCATATTCATTGTAATTTTGTTTAGAAATAGATTATTTTCTAAAACATTTTAATGTTAAATTCAAGTTTTCTTAAAATTTACTGATATGTCTAGTTTTGTAGGAACTATTTATTGGCCATCTTAATTTGGTTTATAGATGTTTGCATCATAAGAAATACATTTTCAAGTTTTATCGTAATTATTTCCTCAAAAGCATGTTTTACTGCTTCCAAAAGTTCATTAAGATTCCGTAAATGTCTCCTGGTACTGTAAAACTTGAATGGAATTATGCAACCCTTGATCTAATATATTCAAATAAAAAATATAGCATATCGAAGTGTAAAAATATCAAGCGTTGTATGCAAATACCATATGAGTAAATTGAGAAAATTATTTAGATAAGGGATGAGTAAAATGAGAAAATTATTTAGATAAAGGATGGCCATGGTTTGGAAGGTTTGTTCAGCTTGTTGTTGCCAACTAAATGTCAGTTTTGATTTGAAGTAGTAGTAATTATATTGGTTATGTTAGCTAAAAAAACTGACATTTAAATCATGTCGAATAAAACTTCAAATCGAAACTGACATTTAATTCATGTCAAATAAAAATTCAAATCGAAACTGACATCCATCATACATGTAGAACCAATAAGAGACTGATCCTATCAAAGACATTGAAGTTCCCAACAATGGCCATCACTTATCTAAATAATTTTTGCTCATATGGTACTATATGGCTATTAATTTACAGTACTGAAACGGTAAGCCTTCTAGTGGTTAAACCTTTAACAATGATACTGTTTTGACATAAACATTAATGCTTGGTTCTGGGTAGATGTACTGTACGTTTGAAAGTTCGTAAATAATGTTATCTACCAAAGAAAAAGTCTTTTTATTTGAGCCCTATTTTCGCTTATATGGCTTAGGTAGAAGCGTTAAATTCGTCCGCGATCAATTTTCGGGGTATTTCAGTAGACAGGCCGTAATGCTATTGTACTGAACATTATAACCAAATTTAGAAGAACTGGAAGTGTGCTATACTAAGAAAAAGGTAAAACTGACCGAACAGAAACAGTGTATATCAACGAAAATCACGAACGTAGAATTCAATCAAATTATGGACTTACTACGTCGTAGTCAAACGAAATCTGCTGCAAAATTGAATATGAACAGGAGCACTCTTCAGAAGATATTGAAGCAACTTAATGCTCATTCAGATATTATTTAGATGACCCGACGATTGAGTATGGGTGATTATATTGCAAGACTTGAAAACCTTGTCAGAATTCTTGCGCTGCAATATGATAATCTCAGTTTCATCAGTAACATTTGGTATAGTGACGAATGCAATTTTCATTTCTCGGGTCATGTAAATAGGCGTAGCTATAGATTTTTAAGTTTCCAAGGAACAAAAGAGGTGCAAGAAATGCCGTTGCAGAGTGAAAAAGTGACCGTTTGGTGCGCAGTTTCAGGACGACGAATTATTGGGCCTTACTTTATTGAAGAAAACGGACGTCCAGTTAATCAAGAGCGCTATATTACTCAAGTTCTCATTCCGTTTGTAGATGACCTTCGGAGGTTTTGCAGATCAAAAAACTTACCCTCGGTAGCCACTCTCTTCAGCAAGATGGGGCAATGTGCCACACAACTCATGCTACAAGAATTTTTCTGCAGTAGACGTTTGGAAACAATGTAATTTCAAGTTTCACCGATTTTTCTTTTGCATCTCACTCTCCGGACTTAACATCTTTGGATGCATCTGTTTGAGGTATGCTGAAACTATGGGTTTTCCAAGATAACCCTCCGCCTGCAGTACAACAGTAAAAGAGAAAATTACAGAAGCGATACGACAGATGCAGTAGCCTGTATTTTCTGATATGGTCTCAAATATGCAAGAACGGTACGAAATGTGCGTTCAACGTAATGGAGGGAACTTGGAATATATTATTCGTAATACTAGTACTTAAGTGTTAGTTTATTATTATATAGTAGTATTATTTTAAGTGAATAAAGTTTGAAAGTTTCAATACAATAAATTAATAGCCATACTGTAACACAAATATTCAAAAACGTTTCTGTAACTGTATACATAAACATACGCTACGTATTTAACAGTGGTCACTTCAAACCCGCAGACACATGCGTTACTGTCTAACAGTGTGGGTTTGTGAAGTGACGTTCAAAGATTCGCTTTCTCCAAATAATGACAATCTTATCCTGTCAGGAGACAAGAGATAATCTCGTGATATCTGACGGCAAAAGGAGACTCATTGGCAGGAGCGTTTCCTCCTAAACCATTATAAAAAAAGAAAGAAACACGCATATTAATGTAGTCCGTTAACCATTAAGCCAGATGGCTCAATTTGCCAAAAAAATATAGCGTTATCAACACATCAAACATTTGTATACAAATAATACAAATATACATATCTGTATCTGTGTACATTTGGCATACACCACGTATTTAAAGCGAAAGCGAACCTTTGGACGTCACTTGACAAACTCACACTGATGATGTCGTCAGACAGAAAAGCATCTATCTGAGGTTTAAAGTGACTGTGGAGGGATTAAATACGTGGTACATGTCTATGTGTACAGATACAAATATGTTTATGGATATTGGTATTATTTGTATAATACCGTCAAGTTTGAACTTCTTGAAGATTTCATTTTAATTTTAGATTCCATTCATCTTTCACAACTTCCACTATTATGTTTTCACCAGTAATAAATATATGAAGCTTGGTATTATTCTGTTGTATATAAGTCGGTTTGTGTTTGGAATATTGTAGAAATTTCTGATATACCGGGTGCGGCAATAGTGTGTCGGCGGAGCTTAGCATGAAAACTAATAAAGTTGTAACAATGAAATTTTACGTGCATATGTAGTATGCTACAGTGCATTTTCTAATTTTATTTATATATTTACAGGGTGTTCCAAATTTCCGCAACCACTTTCAATTTTTTTTTTTTAAATAGATTGCTATACTTTCTTGTTATTATGATGATAGCCACCCAAATTATCTTTGCAATGATATATGACAATGTGCACTTACAACTGTTAGTTTTGATTTTATTGCAAATTTTGTTAAAATCTTGACAGTTGCAGCGTCTAACATTTTAAGTCTTAGCCTGAAAATGGGTGCAGTGCCTCACGTAACTTTTTTGTTACCAATTTATGGACTAACACGTTATATGTTTTGAGGGTAAACAACGTGACAACATATACAGAGTGTTAAATATGTCGTGCCAAATTTATCGAAGTTTAAAGGCTATTTTCTCTTTTTTTTTAAATTGAACCTATAATTTTTTTATTAGTCAGCAAATTCCTTGTAAAATTGTCGTTAAAATGGTACCAATAACACAGTACTTATTTCTAGTATTTTCGAAGTTATAACCCTTTAATGGGATATACCTATGTTTATAATATTCAATATGCGGTGCTGCATCTAATAGTTGGGTGGTTGGCCATGAAATGATATTAAGCAAAAATTGCTGTGTAACCAAACGTCAAATATCTACTTAAAATTTCCATATAAAGTGTTTTTCAATAGTTTCTCTTTACTGTAATCGCGTTTAATTGTTATAATTTAAGTTCGGCTAGTTAATTATCAATTTCCGTTTGTTCGTTGTTAGTTGTTATCTTGTTGTCAGTTATATCGTTTAGTTGTCATTATTTTTTATTTCCATGCCGTAATAGTTTATAGTTGTGTTTCCTTAGAATGAATTTTTCGAAGGAGGAGCTAATAGACATGGTATTTGTTCTTGGCGCTAGCAATAGAAATCCACTTTTAGCATCAAGAACATATGCTATGGAGTATCCTCACCGAAAAGCACCAGATATTAAGACGTTTGAAAATTTGTTGACAAGGTTTCTTCGGACGGGTTCAGTGAATTATGTCAAACATGAAAGAACTAAGTCTATGGTTACAGAAGATAATGAAGTGACAGTCGTCCAGTTCGTTGTGGAAAATCCGCGCGTATCTACAAGGATAATTTCGAAAGAACACGGGATAGAAGTCACTGCTGTTAGAAGGATTTTAAAAAAACATAAATTTCACCCTTACAAAATTCTAAATCATCAAGGCTTATTACACAAACGGATTTTGAAAGGAGACTTGTTTACTGTGAATGGCTACTCTTCCAATTACGACAAGATCTAACTTTTCTAGATCATGTGCTTTTCACAGATGAAGCAACATTTGCTAATTGTGGAATAACAAACAGAAAAAATTCTCATTATTGTGATACTAGAAACCCTCATTTTGTGCAACCCATTTTATATCAACAAAAGTGGAGTGTTAACACCTGGGGAGGCATCATAGGAAACACTATTGTAGGTCCATTCTTTTTTAATAATACTTTAAATTGTGAAATCTACACAAATTTCCTACAAAATAATTTACCATTGCTGTTAGAAGACCTACCAGATAACGTCATAAGGAGATTGTGGTGCCAACATGATGGTGCACCTGCACATTACGGTGCTGCTGCAAGAACACATTTAGATAGGGTATTCACCAATAGGTGGATTGGGAGAGGAAGCTTTATAAGCTGGCCACCGCGGTCACCAGATCTAACCCCTTGTTATTTTTTTCTGTGGCCTACTGTAAAAAATATAGTTTACGATAAAGGGCACTTTGCTCCTCTCCAGGCTAGTAAATTAAACCCATTTAATTTTCTTCTAACTGTTCTATTGAGTACCACCACATTTACAGCGTTACGTAAGGTATTATTAAGCGCTCTAGAAGATTGCACAAGATTACGCAACACAAGTAAACGTAGCGTTGGAGTTGTATTGCGTTGGCGACCACCTCTATAAATTGAGCACTACCAGTTTTATTGCATTTCTCAGTACCTCGATTGATGATACTGTGAGAGATTAAAAAATCTAGTGACTTTTCTGTTAGACCATCCATTTTGTACCATTCGAAACACTGTATTCAAATTGTAGTTGCTATGTTAAATATTAAAAATAAAACAGTAATTTCTGCCAAAAATTGCTGAAATTTTTGTGTTAACAAACTATCAGAAAACTTATATTAAAGCGTATATAATGTAAACATGTATTAATAATTTGCAGATTATTAAAAATACACTAAAAAAGACAAGTTTACTTAAATGGACCACTTCAATTGGCCAGCAGTGTAGTTATAATTAACAAAGTGTGCCAAGTAATTATTTACATTTTGCATTTGATTTTACATATCACTTTCTGTCGTTACTTTGTGATGAAATTTCATTAAAGAAGATAATTTTAAATAACTTTTCTTAGGATGATAAATTGATAAAATATGTGTTGATATTATATGTTTATAATTGGTGTATAAATAAATTATAAAATACCTAGACGGGGATGATTTGACGAGAGGTGAGACTCGCCTATCGGTATATGTGAAATAACTGGTATTATTTTCGAGTAGGTAATTCTTTTACAAGAGGCTATTTATCTTTACTATCGTCTGACGTTTAGTTTGACAGACATGGTTGCTTAAAGATGTGTTTTGTGAAAGTTGTAAAATAAGATAAACTGCTATTTGTGGGGTTTTTAAGGGCCGGTATTATAAACGGCGAATAAATTTATTCAACGAATTAATCGACATCTGGTATTATAAAAATTGTATGCAAGTAAAATAAGTATTTGTAGAATAACTCTGAATTGCTATATATTTTACAGTTTAGCGTTTCGATAAACGATGATAAACTGAATAAAATAAAAAAATACAAAAAAATTCTAATTCTTTACTATTTCTTTTTGTTTATATTTGTAAAATACAAACCGATAAATCTGGTATTATCAAAATTTAAGTTATCAAACACATACAAAATATAAACTTTTACAAATAAGGTTATGTTTATTTGAACAAGTGGTTCAAACAGTTGTTCGCATTTAACCAGCGAATAAAATTTAATACAACGATTTTGTAGGGTGTAAATTAATTGGTAGATTTACTTGCTTAGTTTTCTTATTCGCTATTTATAATACCTACCCAATCTATAGAGTAAATTAAATTTACTTACTTACTAAATAAAATATACGGCAAACATTAGGCAATGCTACTCCATCGAAGGCCACGATCCGTGGCTGGGTTGCTCGCTTTAAACGTGGCGATATGAGCCTCGAAGATGAAGAACCGAATCACTTGTTACCACTCCAGAAATAGTTGTAAAAGTTCATGATGTGTTATGTGACCGAAGGGTGAAATTAGAGGAGTTTGCCAAGACTGTGGACTTGACTACTGAATGTGTACACTACATTTTGCCTGTTAAATTAGACATGTCTAAGTTCTCTGCCAGGTAGATGCCCTGCTTAAAACGTGAAAGACAGCGAATTTCCAGCGACAATTTGAAGTTATTTATCATCAACCCAATAGACCTTTGCGTCGCTTTGTTATGGTCGATGAAATTTGACTCCATTACTATGCCCTAGAATCGAAACGGTAATCTCAACAGTAGAGGCATCCTGACAGTTTTCCGCCAAAGAACACCGAAGACGTTTTCATCTGCTCGAAAAGTAATGGCCAGGAGATTACAAGGAGATACTTCTTATCGACTATCTTTGCAAAACTATTATCAGGATAAAATAAAACTAATTTTAATTTATTTCACTTTTTAATTTACACTGTAACGATCGTTTCGCTCCAACCTGAACTTCATCAGACATAAAACTAACTTATGTACAATTTTTTTTTTGATGCGTATTTCAAACGATCTGCTTGTCTATCCGATATACGTCATAGGGAAACTTGAAATACGCATTAAAGAACATTTTTCTTCATTTATAAATATTAAAAGTGACTCTTCATATGCGTCTCATATTAATTCAACGAACCACAATTTTAAAAAAGAATTTAAAATATTATACGTAGAAAATAAAGGCAAAAAACTTAATTTATTAGTCACTTGAAATTAATAAATTAAATGAAACCGACAAAATCCTCAATGATCAATTAGAAACAAATAATTCACCCTTACTCAATTTCTTTATTTGATATTCAGACAGTCACATATTGTATTTTTCCATAGAATTTCTTTACCTCCCTGTAACATAATGTAAACCCCTAGTTTTATTACTTAAGAACAGTATTGTATAAACCGTAGTGAAAGTTTTGTGCATAGACATTTTAGTAATAAAAATTACTCGTTCCTTCAACTATTTAAAATAAAACATGTGTTTGTTACGGTTTACTTGTGTTAAAAAAAAAATTCTACATAAGTTAGTTATATGTCTCATGAAACTCAGGTTGGAGCGAAACGATCGTTACAGTGTAAATTAAAAAGTGAAATTCAAAGTAAAATAAAACAAATTAAAATTTGTTTTATTTTATCCTGATAATAGTTATACTGAAATTTCAACAAGTAAAGGCTGAAACAATTATATATCTTTACAAAATTTCGAACTAACAATGGAACATATTATACTACACTTCTAGACAGAGTGAAAGCTGCCATTGCCGAAGGAAACTCGCAATGGCTCGAAAAAAGTGCTATTTCATTATGACAGTACATCGCCACAGAAAAAATGGACGAATTACAATTTCTCGTTTGCGGTTTGCCGCAGATTCACCAGATCTAGCCTCTTCAAACTTTCAATTCAACTTTCAGAAGTAAAGCAGTATTTTGACAACATGGTGTTACTGCTCATAAAACTACTATAATGGCACTCCAGCACCGCTGGTCCGTGTGTTTAATGTTGAAGGGGGATATTTAAAATGTTAAAAAATCGTTGACATAATTAAAGTGTTTCCTTTTAGCTTACATTAGCTTGTAGTACGTTAATTACATAAAAATTCGGCGCCATTCAATCGCAATTTGTAAAGCGCAGCTCAACAATACCAAAATTTGGGTTTGGAAGATTTCAAATAAATTAATAATTATGACTAATAAATTAATTTTTATCTGAAATTGGTGGAGACTGTGGCTTGTAATCTGAAACAAAAATAAGAAAAATACCCTAACCACAATATATATCAATAAATACTATATATGTATTTCGCCAACTAAGTTGTCATCTTCAGTAGAATAACCTTAAATACTGAAAGGTTAAGGTTATTCTACTGAAAATGGCAACTTAGTTGCCGAAATACGTATATAGTATTTATTGATATATATTGTGGTTAGGGTGTTTTTCTTATTTTTGTTTAATTTTTATCTAACGAAAACTTAGTTGGAAAGCAAAATAAAGTTAAAATTCGAAACCTCTAACTAATGAAATATGAGAGCAAAAAATAAAAAAGTCTGCAGCTCAATCTACTTGAACTTGTACCATGTAGTCCACAGCCAAACATGATAAGCACTAGACCACTTTTAGCTTCCAATAAAGATTAAAAAAACGGAAAAAAGTGCCATCCGCAGCACACAATGTAGACAGCTTTCACAAAGTTTCAGACATTTATTTAAAATAGCCAGGATTCTTCATGGGTGATCTTTACCTTCCAAATTAGGGTACGCACTAACCGATATTAAACACAACATAAGCATAAATAAAATAGTTAGTCATCGTCGTATACGCCATCTGGTAAATGAACTATGATGGACCGTATTTATTTCGATGTGTTCAAGTCGCTTGATGCTTAAAATCCGAAATATATATAAAAAATAAATAAACACTATTTCAAGCACCTTTAAATATTAATTTTAATCTACTTGTAAATTAGGATTCAGTGAGTGAAGTAGATTAGATTTGTCTCACTGAATCCTAATTCATAAACGACTTGACCGAATTAAATACATTTGACTAACATTACTACTAACTATTACAAAATAAAGTTAAAATTCGAAATCTCTGACTCATTTTACATAATAAAATATGAAAACAAGGAATTTAAAAAATTTATGTCTCAATGGACTTGAACTTGGACGTGATAATCAGTAACTTGAAAATTTCTCTAGTGGTGTTTCTGAAAATTATTAATAGCTCAACTTCTTATAAAGATTTATAGGAAAAAAGTATCATCTGCAGCACATAATGCAGATTACTTTCACAAATTTTCAGTCATTTATTTAAAACAGGTAGCATTCTTCATTCCTGTGAAGGTTACTTTAGAAATTCGCATATATTTGCATAAATCTCTTTACGCAGATGCTCTTTCAATACGAAAACGACCCTATCGACCGTGGAGATTTTGATAATCATATGGTCGTCGAGCAATATCCATTTCCGTTGAAAAGTTGGGGGTCAAAGATCCACTTCTGCACTTTTTTGAAACATCTTTTCTACGGATTTGTAGTTGTCCATAGACGACACATATCTAAGTATATTTCATCGAAAAGAATCATTTGCTACCACCCGCGACGCTTTCATGAAAAACGCTAACAGACGTGAGTTATAATTAGGGAACGGACGCAATTTCCATAAAACGCAATCGGCAATTGGAATTGTGTATAACGTCGCTCAGTACATCCCGGCGTAATTCAATGAAGTATTTGTTTGACTTAATCGGACACCTGGTCTCGCCGCGATAACAATGGACAAGCCAGCTATTGTATTCCCAGAATATAGTGCTTTTCAAAGTGTTTTCATGAGCGTAGATAGAAGCGGGGATTTTATAATGTATTTTATTTATTAGTTTATATTTCGTAAGATAAATAAAGTGCTGTGAGTAAGTTTCTTGTTTTCATAGTTTTAACTGTTAATTACATCGTAATTTTTGTGATAGATCCTGTTTAATATCGTTTGATTGAATCTGTTTCTACAAATTATTTCGACGTAAGAGTGTGCATTGAATTTCGTTCAGTTTCAATAACTTACGCACACATTTTTAGTTTTCATTTCATTTATTTAGATCTAGAGCATTGTTTAAGTTACTTTTTCAGACATGATATGGAAGAATGTCGAGAACGGCATTGTAAAACAATGGCGAGTTGGATTGACGGTCATACTGATTGTATGTCCATTGTCAGTGATTCCGAAATTTATTACAAAATCCGTAAAATATCGTCAAAAATTCGTCACTTAGGATCGCAAACACATCTGAACTCTGTAAAACTTTTATGGCGGCTAATATTCCATTAAATAAACTTAGCAATCCCACTTTAAAAATATTTCTGAAAAAATATACTGGTCGAAATGTTCCTGATGAATCAACTTTACGCAAATATTATGTTTCTAGGTGCTATACGAGAACAGTATAATCCATTAGAAGCCATCTTTTAAATCAATACATATGGATAAGCGCCGACGAAACGGTGGATATGTTAGGACGCTGTGTGGTAAATGTTGTAGCTGGTGTACTACATCCAACTATTCCCTATAACTCATATGAGTTAATAATAGCAACAAGTGTTATAAATAGAGTTGATGCGGAAACAGTTGCTGAAACCATTAACGAGAATATGCCAAAAATGCTTCATTCGGACGCCACGTACAAAGAAAAAATACTTTTATTTGTCAGTGATAGTGCTGCGTATATGTTAAAAACAGGCAGACTATTGAAGAAAACATATCCTAATATGCTGCATATTACTTGTGTAGCACATACTCTCCACAAAATCTGTGAATATATCAGAGACACTTTTCCGGAAGTTGATAGACTTGTATCAGCTTTCAAAAAAATTTTCAGAAAAGCACCATTGAGAGTAGCTC